>JAYMTB010000312.1:0-15553 GCA_036897585.1 Francoa sonchifolia | reverse complement strand
CTCCAACAGGAACATGTGGATCCTACAGCAAAGGACACTGTCACGACCCTAATTCAAAATCAGTGGTAGAAAAGGTATGAACTGCAATAAAATTTGTGATATGTCAAACTAGTTTTTCATATGACCAACGAATATGCCAATGCACGATTGTATTACTTTACTGATTACTAACTTACCTTGACTTTTATTGCAGGCATGCTTAAATGAAAATAGGTGTACCATAGAACTAAATTCGGAGAATTTCAAGATGAATTTGTGTCATACCACAACACAGAAACTTGCAATTGAAGCAATGTGCAGCTGAAAATGACCATTTAAAGTAGAAAGCAGTATACGTAATGGAATATTATTGATAAATATATGTGGCCACAAGAAGTTAAAAAATTTAGTCCATTTTGTTTTTTTTTTTTTTCAAAATCTACTTAAATTCAATAATGAGATATAGTTTTCTGGCTTTCGATGTTTAAATGACTAAAAATTAGTATTGTTAAAAATTTCAATAAAGCATATTTAAGAGGATAATTTGTGTTCTAGTTGGATCATTATGTTCAAGACTGGTTTTAAATTGAATATGACTCAACCTTAGTATAATTAGATCATAGTTCACCTATTTTGATCTTCAAACTATTACTAAAATCACATTTTGCTCCCTAAACATTGGAAAATGTTGATTTAGTATTATTGATTTTGTAAATTATTTAATTTGAAAAAATATAACATTATTGTCACCGGATCACATTAAAATGTGTAATGTTATATATTAAATTAATATTTTCCAATATTTAGAGAACAATCTGAGGTTTTAGCAATAGTGGGAGGATCACAATAAAACTTCAGCTCTAATTGTTTAAGCATTAAAATTTGTTTATTTGAAACCAAAATACTTGGCATCCATACGACGTCGTTTCATACATGATTTGTCAAATCTCAAATGGCCTTTCTCAGGCCCAATAAAAGCCCGTACCCACATTCAAATTCGGGTCGAAATCTGAACTCCCAAAAACTCATCACTTTCTTCTTCATTTCGCTGCAAATTTTCCATTAAAGCCACTGCCGATTCCATCCCTGATCTTCATCTTCATTCCCTTTCTAGACTTCTTTCTCTTTACTATGATCACTTCTTCCTGAGAAAACCCAAATGAAATCTCTCCATTTGCTTTCACTTTCCCTCATTTTCTTGACCTTCAACACTGTCTCATCATGGAAGAAAGATGAGTTCAGAAACTGTGATCAAACCCCTTTCTGCAAACAAGCTCGAGCTCGTAAACCTGGTTTTTGCTCTCTCATTGCGCATGATGTCGCGATCTCCGATGGTGACCTAATTGCCAAACTAATTCCCAAAAATTCAGAGAATCAAGATGAGCAAATCAAGCCTTTGGTTCTCACTCTTTCTGTATATCAAGATGGCATTTTGCGCGTTAAAATTAAGGAAGATCCTTCCGTTGATTTACCCAAGAAGCGATTCGAGGTTCCTGACGTTATTGTGCCGGAATTTGTTAACAAGAAGCTTTGGTTGCAGAGGGTTTTGACTGAGACAATCGACGGGGGGGTAAGTCTTTCTTCGATTGTTTATTTGTCTGATGGTTATGAGGCGGTTATTCGCCATGATCCGTTTGAGGTTTATGTGAGGGAGAAGGGGGGTGAGCGTGTATTGTCTATAAATTCACATGGGTTGTTTGATTTTGAGCAATTGAGGGTTAAGAAAGAAGGGGATGATTGGGAGGAGACCTTTAGAGGGCATACGGATAGTAGGCCGTTCGGGCCACAGTCGATTAGTTTCGATGTTTCATTTTACGGGGCTGATTTTGTCTATGGGATTCCGGAACATGCTACTAGTCTTGCATTGAAACCGACTAGAGGGCCTGGGGTTGATAATTCGGAGCCATATAGGATGTTTAATTTGGATGTGTTTGAGTACATTCATAATTCTCCATTTGGGATTTACGGTTCAATACCATTCATGATATCGCACGGAAAATCACGAGGAACTTCTGGGTTCTTTTGGTTGAATGCTGCTGAAATGCAGATTGATGTACTTGGGTCTGGATGGGATGCAGAATCTGGGCTTTCGTTGCCTTCGTCCCAGCATAGGATTGATACATTGTGGATGAGTGAGGCAGGAATTGTGGACACATTCTTTTTTGTTGGTCCAGGACCGAAGGATGTTGTCCAACAGTATGCTGCTGTGACTGGCACGTCAGCAATGCCGCAGCTATTTGCCACGGGTTATCACCAATGCAGGTGGAACTATAGGGATGAGGAAGATGTTGAGCAAGTAGATACGAAGTTTGATGAGCATGACATTCCATACGATGTTCTGTGGCTCGATATTGAGCATACAGATGGGAAGAAATATTTTACATGGGATAGGATGCTGTTTCCGAATCCAGAAGAGATGCAGAGGAAGATAGCTTCAAAGGGTAGGCGCATGGTCACAATAGTGGATCCTCATATTAAGCGGGATGAATCTTTTCCTTTGCACAAGGAAGCTTCCGAGAAGGGATATTATGTTAAGGATGCCACAGGCAAGGATTTTGATGGGTGGTGCTGGCCTGGTTCCTCTTCATACCTTGATATGTTGAATCCGGAGATTAGGTCATGGTGGGCTGAGAAGTTCTCTTTAGAGAATTACATTGGCTCAACTCCTTCACTCTATATTTGGAATGACATGAATGAGCCCTCCGTCTTCAATGGTCCAGAGGTATGTTAATCTCTGTTGTGTACTTCACTTAAGGCAATTTGGAGGTACTGCTAATTAGTTATCCTCTTCAGTTGTCTTAGATGAGAATTATTGATGCTTCTTCTATCCAACCCATTGGGGCATTCATTTTTCATGTCCATAAATGAAATGCTAAGTGCATAATAAACAATTTAGCTACATATAGCATCTTATGTAGTTATAATCTTTCACCTTTTAAGGAAAGTGAGATGCACTTGTCCTAACATTAAAGAAAGTTTTACTATCCAAAATCTAAATGGTGAAACTTGCATAAAACTCGTATTCTATTATTCTATTTTATAGATCCATGGATATTATTTAGGCTTCCTGTGCTATTTCCTACAGCTTTGAGTTTTGGCTTTTCTTTTATTGGATTTAGAATTGGATACAGGATACATTTTAGATTGGTCTGCAACTGTATTTAAAATAAAGAATGACTATAATATGTCTGTCAGCACTTGTAACTGTCATATCCTTATTTGGTCACAATTATTTTTTGGAACCAGGTGACGATGCCTAGAGATGCTTTACATTATGGGGGTGCGGAACACAGAGAATTACATAATGCCTACGGGTACTACTTTCACATGGCTACAGTTGATGGGCTTGTGAAGCGAGGTGATGGAAAGGACAGGCCTTTTGTTTTGTCAAGAGCATTCTTTCCTGGAACTCAAAGGTATGGAGCTATTTGGACAGGAGACAACTCAGCTGACTGGGACCACCTTAGGGTTTCAGTTCCAATGATTTTAACATTGGGTCTTACTGGAATTTCATTCTCTGGTAAATATAATCAATTAAATTGAACAATTATTGCAAGTTTCTCCTGCCATTAGTTTATAGCAGACATGTTTCTGCAGGTGCGGATGTTGGTGGGTTTTTTGGAAATCCTGAGCCTGAGTTGTTAGTACGCTGGTATCAACTAGGTGCTTACTACCCTTTCTTTAGGGGACATGCCCATCATGACACCAAAAGAAGAGAACCTTGGTTGTTCGGGTATGATATCTGCTGCCATTTGAGTAACCTTAGTTATTTGTCTAGATTCATGCAGGAAAAATATGTAGTGTTCTTATCAATTATATACATATTTTTTGTAGACTTAATAGAATGTGTTCTTCTGTTTGTCTCATCTCTTATAATCATATAACGAGTTTCCAGAATTATTGATGAGTAAGAGAATTTTTTGCAGTTTAAGAGTGTTCTGCTTTCAAAGATGCCCACTCTGATAGTTGTTGAAGATTTTATTTTCCCTGAATTGATTAGTCAGTTTATTTATGTGGCTGCTTGTGTATGTATGTTGAATGAAACAAATATTTAGGCAATAGAAATGTACAGTTAGATAATGTGCATCAAAGACTAATTACTAGCTTGAATCAACATATATATATGATTCGACTTTTATGTTTGTATGCATAGACATAGGATATTGTTTTAGAGGAGAAGGTAAGAGCTAAAAAAAACTTGACAGAAATGTTGGAAGATGTGAATCCTACGAACTTCACCTATCCGATGAGATATTTAATGAATATTTTTGAACAAGATAAAATCGATATCACCAATTTCTAGCTTAGTAAAATTCTCGCTTAAATCATTTTGGTTCCATGCTCTGTACTGTCGTGCTTGTGTAGTTTTTACCATTGTTATTAATCATTTGTGTCTACGTCGACTACAGAGAGCGAAATACACAATTGATGAGGGAGGCCATACACGTTCGTTACATGTTGCTCCCATATTTCTACACAGTATTCAGAGAGGCAAACGTTACTGGTGTTCCAGTTGTGCGTCCACTGTGGATGGAGTTCCCTTCTGATGAAGCTACGTTCAGCAACGACGAAGCATTTATGGTTGGAAACGCTCTTTTAGTGCAGGGAATTTACACTGAGGTGCTACTTTAACTAGACTAGTTGACTTATATTCTCTGTCTCGTTGCTTCTCCCCTTCCTTGTTTCTCTTTCTCGTCTTGATGTATTCTTACAAACTGAAGCATACGTTATTTTCTACCAGAAAGCTAAACATGTATCAATCTACTTGCCTGGGAAACAATCTTGGTATGATCTGAGAACTGGAACTGCATATAGTGGAGGCAAGACTCAGAAGTTCGAGGTTTCTGAAGACAGTGTTCCTGCTTTCCAAAGAGCTGGAACAATCATACCACGGAAAGATCGATTTCGTCGAAGCTCTACTCAGATGGTGAATGATCCTTACACACTGGTAAGTACTCGGTGGTGAACCTACCATTGTAGTCAAATTCTACGATGCTCGATTCATAAATAGGTTTAAAACACTGGTGTACTTGTAGTTTAACCTGCCATAGTCAACTGTGTCAAGTCGGAAATTTTTAATGTTTCTCTATGCCTATTGTAGGTGATAGCTCTAAATAGTTCGAATGCAGCTGAAGGTGAACTCTACGTAGACGACGGAAAAAGCTTTGAATTTGAGAAAGGAGCATACATACATCGTCGCTTTATATTCTCAAACGGGAAACTTTTATCTTCAAATTTGGCACCTTCATCCCCAGGCCAAACCCGATTTTCTACAGAATGCATTATCGAGAGAATTATACTTCTAGGACACTCATCAGGACCGAAAAACGCACTTGTTGAACCAGCAAATCAAAAGGTCCCAATTGAGTATGGTCCACTCCACCTTCATGCAGTTCAGAGCCCATCTGTTTTGACCATCCGCAAGCCTAATGTCCGAATTGCAGACGAGTGGACAGTACAAATTTTGTAAGCACAGGCAAGTTTCTCAATATACAAATGCAGTAAGTCTAAATTCTAGCATGATATTGGCAGTCCGAATTAGTTTCATGAATTCAAAGAGTAGTAATGGAGGAATAATTACGCGCGAATTCCAAATTTTATCTTCTGCCCGACTTGGACCTGTTCTCGTTCTGATTGCGGAATGAATGGTAGCAATCGTTGTAACATCTGGTACCTATACTTCTACTCGAGATGAAGTTCCTACCATCGGGTGGATCTGAATTATTAGACTCGACGCCTATAAACTCTGCATTATTAATTTCTTTATGATTTTAGTAATTTGATACTGAAATAAAATTTTTGAATGATTAAAGATGTTACTGACATTAAAATTAGAGTGTTTTTTTGGCTGAATTTTAGTGATTCTTGTAGATTACTGAGTTGTCTCGGGTTCGTGTAACAAAATATTATGAGAACCTGGGAAAAGAAATAACCCGACAACATTCCATCAGTAAATAAAATCCCAGATTTCGGAATCATTTAGGGTATCAAGATTTATGAGAAATTGTTTGCAATAGAAAAAATCGACAATTATATAATAATATACATGTATATGTGTGTATATTTCTATGATGAAAGGTTCAATTTACATAGAGGAATCATAAATTGCTATATCAAAACAAAGAAACCAAATCCTATGTCCTATAATTCCTATGTTCATCTCGATGAGCATGGATTTACAGAAAGGGATATCTCAGCACGTGTGCAAGGACTCCTTAAGCGAATAACATATCGCGTCTTCAATCAAAATGGATTTTGGTAACAAAGAATATATATTCTCTTTGGAAAAAATGAGCATGACCATACCGAAAAATGGTGCAAGTTGCAAACTTGACACAGCGGAAAATCTTTGAATGAATTCAAAAGAGTTCCTCTGAATTGAACTTGTTCCAAGCTTCCTATTTTTAGGAAAGTGTTATCAAACAAGGAATGAGAATGAGCATAAATCGGGAAAATGTCAGATAATTCCAAAATATCAAACATGTGAAAACAATGCCCAAAATTCACAAGTCATACAAGATCACACTTCAAGTGGCGATTTGCACCATAACTTGCCACTTGAAGTGATAAGTTACTGATTGACTTGGTTACTCATCACTTGAAATGCCGATTTATGGTGCAAAAACTTGAAGAGACGATTTATCAGTCAGTATTTTGGACATTATTTATTTTTGCCCACAATCTAAAATAACCTTAACTCTTCTTAATTGTTTTGGCAATTCATAATTAATGATCAGGCTTTATTACCAAAAGTAATATTAATTAGACTGCAATATTATTATCAATTATTTGGATTGATGAACATCAAGCATGTACCTTAATGAGGTCAAAAACCTTCTCTGCAATATACTTTTGTTGAAGATTGGCACCTTTCTGTTGCACCTTATCGGGATGGATGCACAACGTTGCCTTCCTATACACCTTTTTAACCGAGCTACCAATGATTAAATCAGTCAAGGAAACTGGTTGCCATCCACATTCAGGCCAGAGCACCTGATCAAATCAAAGCATACCTAACCAGTTAGTGTGGAATATAACTATAACAACAAAGTAAGCGACAAGCTTCGGGGAACTCAAAAAAATCTACTAAGAAAACAAGAAACCCAAAGTTTTTCAAGTACTAGTAACAAAAATATAAATACTGTTTTTCTCTTGAAGCTTTAAACTGATAGGTGTCATGGCCTTACCAATAGGCGTATTAAACAGACTCAAATAGAGTACAAGTTAGTCTGACATAATCTCTATACTCTCGTGCAAGACAAACAATACAAATGAACACAATAAAAAGCAGCAGGGCCTAATAATATTCTACCACGCGTATTCAATAGCATAAAAAACAAAGCAGCACTCAAGTTAATCCTATAAGGACAATGATTGATCGTCCACAGACAAAAATGTTAACTTCACAAACATACATATTGCAAAGTTGATAGGAGAGCCCGCAAATTCCCCTCTTTACCAGCAGCCCAGCGCTTGATCTCAACATCTAGTGTTTCAGCAATTCTCTGAAATCCGTGCATCTCAAAGTTAGACAAACAAGAAAAAATTTCCGCAGATAACAGTTGATGTTCATGCAGCAAACTTAACATAAAACCTAAATAACGATGATATGAAACTGAATGAAGAAAAGAATCTTGTTAACAAAAACTTCAAAAACCAGTTTGTGATTATTGTAATGAACGCATAGTGCCAAACTACACAACGGACATTATTTCCATGAGTCAAAAGTTAACCTTAAGATGAAACAAATTAGCAAATGGGCCAGAAAAGGCCAAACTATATTTTACAACTATTAAAACCTTTTTTTAAGTTTCACCTAAGTCCTTAGCATCTCATATTTCACGATTGACATCGTAAACAACATTCACTAGACTTTTCCATTAGGTTTTCTACTGTTCTTTCCATTGTGAAAAGGAAATGTTTATTTCCTTTTTTACTAGTGACAATTTGTTTCTCATTCCACATACTATATTCTCTCTTATCTATTTCAGATCTACTTTGATTTGGTACAAGAATGAATATATCCTTGTTAATAGATGAAGCATGCCACCGACCACTCAGATCCATCACCCTTTTCATTTCTTGATCGTTAGTATTTTCTTTTATTTCCCCTCTTTGTTTCTGTACCATGCCACTTGGATTTCTAATTTGCCTGTTTGATCAGAAATTCTGGAAGGAATACTATGAAATCTTAATGGGAGGGTTCAATCGGTATGCTATTTATTGTTTAGGCTATAATTGCAATATCTGAAACTTGGTGGACCCAAAGTTTAAACGGTAGTAAAAGTTTAGACGTGATCAAAACACAACCATAAGCAGGCCGAATTCAGTTTGCGAGTTCAGGAAATGGGACACACATTACACTACACATAAATGTATCGATCACACACATTACTACTTATCTCCACAACAAATAAGTATGACCAACTGACACTTCTCTTAGCACCATTGCAAGCATGCTAGTTTCAGACTTAGCAAACAGTAACTAACTTTTTTCCAATTTGGATTTCCACCCAACAAATAGCATAACCTTAGTCTATATCTTGGGAAGAATGAAACAATACGTCAGCACACACAAGAAAGGAGTATTCAGTATCAGTAATAAACATCAAAACATGTCTTACATGTCTCTCTTCTTGTTCAAACTGAATTTGAAGGTCTCGCTGATTCATCTTGGCCAGTGCTTTCGCCTGAACACAAAACTTGTAATATTAAAAAGAAAATGTAGAAAAGACACGTAACAATATGATTGAATTCAAATGAGAAATCTTTTACTTTGAGGCACTACTATCATTTTTTCAAATTAATAAAACACATACCGCACGCTCCTGAGTCCTCTGGTGGTGTTCCAATCTTGATCTCTGTCTTTTTCCAATATCCCCTTGGACTTCCTGGAAACCTCCCGATGATGGAGTATCTTCACAACAATAGGAAGATGTTCAGCAAATTGACAAACCATGAGAGGATAAAATCAGTGTTACAATGTTTACGCAACAAATTGCCTTTACATACTACCTCCAAAAATTGAGCTAAGATCATTGACAATATTAGTGGTTGAAGATGTTTTCCTCATGCTTGATGAGGTACCGGATGAGGATTTATCCACTTCTGGGCCTTGTCTGTCCTGAAACTGAAATTTGAAAAAAGGGTCCTGAAGTGTACAATTTAGAAAATCAACTATAAAAGGATTACAGTCCCAAGGTCCTTACCGACGAGTTAGCCCTAGGCCTTGGTGCACTGCTTGCACGATCACCTGTTCTGAAAAAATCAGAATCATTTTTTTGATCGTTCGCTCTTGTTGCAGCAGCAGCCCTTTCTCGAGCCTCTGCAGCAGCCCTAGCCCGAGCTTCTGCAGTTGCCCTTTCCACAAAAGCACGTTCTGCTCTACGTCGTGCTTCAGCTTCAGCCTTCAAAGCAGCAGCTCTCTCTGTCGCTTCCTTTTCCCTTGCTTCAGCATTTTCCCTTTCCCTAGCTTCTGCAGCAGCCTTTTCTGCTTTTTCTTTTGCCTCTGCTGCTGCTCTTTCGCAAGCTTCAGCTTGTGCTTTCTGAACCGCAGCCCTTCCTGCACGCTCTCGAGCTTCAGCATTTGCTTTCTCAACAGCAGCCCTTTCTGCTCTTAGGCGAGCTTCTACACTTGCTCTTTCACGTGCTTCTCTAGTAGCCCTCTCCACAGCTTGTCTGGCCTTTTCCCTCTCAATCTCTCTTGCTCTCTCCCTCTCCTCGAGTCTCCTTTCTTCTCTCTCTTTCTCCTCCTTTTCCCTCTCGATTTCCCTAGCTCTTTCCCTCTCTTCTTCAAGCCTCATGCATTCCCTCTTTTCCTCTTCCTTTTGCCTCTCCAGCCATTCATGGTCCAACTGATCATGGTTTTCTCGAAGTGCTTTATCTTCAGCATCTTGCATAGATTTTTTCTCTATGTCCGGCTGCCCGCCTTCTTGACTTCTAGCAGCACTTGTATTTTCCCTCTCCCTGGCTTCCTTAGCATGCCTGAATTTAGCCTCTGCCCTGTCCATAGCCTCTTTCATAGCATCAGCAGATGAGCTCATATCAGCTTCTTCACTACAAAGACCATTTGAATGTTCATCAACATTATTCCAACTCCTTCCCATGGCAAAATCATTAAGTTCGTCAACTGAAGAAACCACTGATTTCCTCACAGCACCGTAGACTGACTTGGGACCCTGTGAGTATTGTGGGGTATTTGGGTAAAATGCAAACTCATTAACCTTCTTTCTTGAATCTGTAGAAGCAAATGAATTACTTCTTGCCTTTGCACCCCGTGCTGGTCTTGGAGGAGGGGGTCTTGAAGGTGGTGGAGCATTAGTGGGTTGTGTAAAAAGTGGAATATCCAATACTGTGAGCCATGCATCATCAGATGATTCAACATTTTCAACTGATCTTGGAGACATATCCACCTGAATATTTGCCTCGTTAGAATGAGCATTTAGATACGAAGAAGACATATTTTGACCAACAGGCTTCAGAAAATCTGTTGAAACTTTAGGCGTGTCAAACAGGCTCTGGTGACTTTTGCGATCATCATCTACATAAAAACTTTGTGAGAGACTCCCAGGACTTTTCACAGCTGTTTTCTCCATCGGTTCTTTACTAGCAGAAGTCTCTTCAATGCTTATATCTTCCAGAAAAGGGTTCATATCTTCCCCCCCATTACTCCTTTCTGATGAAAATACTGGTACAGAATTTCCCAGGCCATCAAAAGGATCAAAATCACCATAAACTCCGCTACTAACAGATGAACCAACAACTTCTACACATCCAGAGTTCTTGAGCTTATTAGGTTCTTCCAGTGGGTCAGTAAAAAGATCTGAGGATGAAATTTCAGGGGATGCAGTTGGTTCTAATACTGCAAAGGGATTTTCCATCATATTGGAGGTTGTTTTGGTCACCTTAAAAGTTTGTTTTCCATCATTTTGCCTGTGAATTAACACCGTTCTCATACGTAAGTAAACAAACATTGATGCCAATTTACTATGCCCAAAGGATAACACGATATATCAATGTCGAGTAACCAGACCTATGGAAAATTCAAAATAGTATTGCAAGCCATATTGATGGGGAACCAGCGTGGGTATTTTATAATGTTATTACGGGTTTATTAATTTAGTATTTAGTCTTTCGATTAGGGTTGATTGGTTGAGTTACAATTTAGCTAATAAATAGGCTGTTATTGGACTTTGATTATGAATAATAGAATAAGATATTGTATTTGTTTCTCCACTTTCCCTCTCCTCAATTCTTCTCTTTCTCAACCCTAATTCTTTCTTTTCTCAATCTAGTCTGTCTACTTCTTCTACATCTTCCCCTATTTCTTCTATTATTCCCTATATATTTATTTTCTATCCATTAATTGTAGACACCAAGTTCACATGTATTTATTCCTAGAGTCATTAGAATTGAAATCAGTTCATTCTTCATATGTTCTCTTTCTTGTTGCATAGTCAACAATTTGTAACCCGATTACGTGCTAGTAAAAAGGCACTTTCACCTCAGCTGGAGGAAAGTACCCAAACAATTAAACATGTAATCAAATTTACTAATCAACATAAAAGAAAAGTGAGATGTATAATATACGGAAAGACAACTAACAGCTAAATTAATACAGATTGAAGGTGCAATTGGTAAGTAAATCAACCCAAATATTCACTGCATAACACACATTAAATACCTCTCATTATGGGGACTAATGCCACCAAATCCAGGTACCAAATCATCAAATTCTGTCTCATTGTTCTTCACATTCCCAGATGCCTTCTGTGTAGAATCCTTGCGCTCCGGCTCTAATGTACCGAACCCACCGAATAGGTCATCAAGCACACTCTTTTCTTTTGGTACTGAAGACAAAAACACATCCTCATGATCTGCATTTGATAAATTCTTCAACCCCAGCACATCATCAAAAATACCATCATCGTACACAGGCTTATCATAAACGGGTGAACTCACAGGCTTGCCAACTGACTCACTCGTGCCATGGAACATTGCATCCAAATTAATTGAACTTTCCTTATTGCTTGTGTACCTCGCCGGAATGCCAAACAAATTGTCAAAACCATCAGACTCATCGATTTTCTCATCACCCGTCGCGCCAAATAGAGAATCCCGATCAATGACAAAAGACCTACTAAACGAATTTGATCCCCAAGATGGCCCAAAATCGAGGTCAAGAGTACTATTGGGAGTTAAATTAACACTCCCCTTTGATCCACCCATGGCATCCGATTTCCCTTGAGGTTTAAACCCATAATCAGTAGCAAATAGACCTTCAAAATCGTTCATGACTATTTTGGTAAAACTACCGTCCTAATACAGTCAAATATCGGAATCAAAATGAAGAAAACAAGAATGTAAACCTAGATCTAGCAAAACGATTCTCTGACCTATTCCTTACCACATATTTTGAATCGTTCTCTATCCCTCCCCTCCCCGATTCTACCACGAAACACAATTTCAATTTGAGATCAAACTTCCACCTACTTTCACCAAATTTCTTTCAGACAACTAAGCTTTTACGAAAGAACAAAAATCAACTAAAGTAGATGGTTAAAGGAACTGGTACCTCGAGCTCGATCGTCGTCGCGAAGTGGATTGGGGACGATGAACGAGTAGCGCCGAAAACACGGCGTTGATTCAAGTTTGGAGTTTCAATTTGAATTCAACAGACGCCGGAAACTAAACAAAAGAAATTTGTTTTACCACGTCTTCCTCCAATTTCTTCTTTGTTTTTTAAGAAAAGATTATTACTTTTCAACATTAATTTAATTTATTAAAAACTGAGTGAGGAGATTATAGCTTCTTTGTCATCTTTTTTAATATGAAATTACATGTTTTTCTATTTTTCGTTGAAAATGGAAAATCATATTGTGAAGTCCTTTTTAGACGCAATTATTGTGATTACTGAATGTCATTTGTTAATTCCCTTAATTCTTAAGTTTGTCATAAATTGATTTTTGCCCTCAAATTTAGTTTATTATTCTCCTGCGTGGTATATTATTTTATTATTTTTTAATAATAAATTACACGCCTAATTATTTACTTCTAATTGGGGAGTGAAATTGTTCCTAATTAAATTTGAATACAATCATTATCATAGGTGGAGGGCCTCACATGACACAAGTGCAAAATATTATCCGTGAATCACGCATGATGCTTAATGACTCAAATTGATTGGAATTATAGAAATATTAACACCCGACAAATAATTCTATCAATAAAAAGAAAATTATTGATTTTTTATCTATAGCCAATATTTTCCACCGTTCGATTAGATAGTTTTCAGAAATTAAAATTAATTTTTCAATGAGGCTATCTACGATAAAGTTAGTATTTATGTTAATATTTATTTTTAATGGTGTTAGAAGCATACTTTACGTACGGACGTTCCAAATGGGACGGCTAAAAATTTACTGCAAAATCAACGGCTATGATTACGGAAGGGCCCGTATCAAAAGTGTCCGTATAGTTGAACATTGACCATTTGACTGAGAAAGCATTGACCGGGTCTATGATTCGGACAAAAATCAAACAGGGGCACGTTAATCAAAGCACTTTTATTTTTATTTGACATGTTTTAAACATGCACACGCACACGCACACGGTATGCACACGCGGTGCGTTTGAGACCTCAATAGCTTTAATCAATTAAGCCATTTGCACCAAAACATTCTTAGATCTATGAAAATACCATTTTACACATTCTTGGATATATGAAAATACCATTTCACCCTCAAACAATTTTATTAATTAATTATCATATTACTAAAATATCAAAAGTATATTTCATGCAATTATAAATTTAAGCCTTTTTTTTTTTTGTCTTAAAATTACATAATAAAATTTTCGAATATAAAATATCAATTTGTATTTCAATTGTCATAATATTTTTTAAAAACTTTGATATTTGTATATTCATCAATTTAAGAAGCTATTTATTTATTTATTTATTTATTTATTTTAAAGAAAAACCGTCCTTACTTCAAAGAAAAAAATTGAAAATAAGTTATTGAGTTTTACATGTTCAAAAATAAATTGGAAAATAAATTATTAAAATAAGAAATACATGTTTTTCAAATCACGATCTAACATAATGAAGAATGTTAAAATAAACTAATGTGAGATACTATTTTAAACTTGTATTCTAAAAATTTGCATACATCTATTAACTATAACATGGAAAAATTTGAAATGCTCCTAGGAAATAACAAAAAACAATCGATCGGCAACCCTACAATTATATTTTGTGATACAAGATAATAGGTTTGTGTTTGTCAAACATTCAATATGCATATCACATTTTCAAATTTGACTATAAAAAAATTATATTTAAATATTCATTTTCAATTTTTTGATTGAAATTTAGT
Source organism: Francoa sonchifolia (assembly GCA_036897585.1). Lineage (NCBI taxonomy): Eukaryota > Viridiplantae > Streptophyta > Magnoliopsida > Geraniales > Francoaceae > Francoa > Francoa sonchifolia. The sequence continues at coordinate 1,199 of JAYMTB010000312.1, read as the reverse complement.
ATTGTTGGATAACGGGTCATTGTTTTACCGCAACAGATTATAAATTATGTGAATATGAACTGATTTTCTTATGCAGTAAACAAATATATTACAATCAATTCAGTATACAAACAAAATATTACAATATTCATAATCAGAGTACAATGAAAAAATACAGAAAAATTGGAGCGAGATACGTGTTACCGAATCTCCTTAAGGTAATTATTTTAAGCCTACGGTGTTAAGTTTTAATGGAAAGTTACCTCCCAAGATACAACACTCCTTCACCGGTTGAATGCAGCACTACATGAACCGGATTCAAACGAACTTCTAGAATTCGACACTCAGAAATTGAAAATATAGATTCCGGAAATGATCGCCGGAATCCTAAAAAACTCACGAAAAACTCGCAGGAAAAATTAATCTTCGCCGAAAAAACTCGAGAACTCGCCGGAAAGTAGCCGGAAAACTCAAAGAGTCGTCGAAAAATTCGAATTCTCTAAAACAAGAGAGAATCTAAAATTGGCTAAGCGTCCCAAACAGAAAATCCAATTATTTGGAAATAATTCAAAAGATGATTATTTATTTCCATAAAGAGAAAAACTGATAAATTTAAAAAATATTTAAATTAGAATTAATAATAATTTAAACCGACATTAATGTAGCATTTGTAACGGATTAATTAATCCTGAAACGGGTCGGGTCAGATTAAAAATTAAATTCACATCCCGAATCGATTCGACCCGCCCAATCGTCTGTGTGGTTAAATCCGAGCCCATGGTGAATTGGGCCTAGCCCTCTCCACCTTCAAAGGCTTGTTGATCTTGAGCCCAATCTTTATATCCAAAAGTTGGACTTATAAATTAGAAATTTAATTCCTAATTTTTCAATATGGGACAAACTCATTTTCACATTTTCACCACACTTTACAATTTTCCATAGCTATACTTTGCCACCATTTTGGCCATTACTTCACTATGGATTAACCTCACATTAGGCTATCCATTAACATCATTACAACAATCCCCCACATTAATGGATCAACAAATCAAAAACTGACTCGAGGAATTCTGAGTGTACCTGTAGAAGGACACTGCATCAAGATAGGTAGCTATCGCTTTGAACCTTCCTTAGTGAAAATCTATCGGACTCACTTAACTAGTCCATGGACTAAAGCCTTGAATCGTCAGTTATTTGTGTAAGCCCAAACAATAAATCTT
>JAYMTB010000311.1:0-15564 GCA_036897585.1 Francoa sonchifolia | reverse complement strand
CAATAAGCTCAGAAAACAGTTCAAGGACCTCCTGAGCTGCCATCATATTCTCTTCTCTAATTATATGTTCTACCTGAAAGAGAAATTTCAACAATAGAGACCATAATTACCAAGCATTGCCACGAAATAATACTTGTACATCCTTCCTATTTAAGACCGCCAAAAAGCACAAATGATCAATTCCATCGTATGACAGTTAATAGGGAAAAGTAATTATACCCGAATGCGTGCTGTAGCTTCTTGACCAGTCTCGAGAAGTTTGGCAATGTCTCGGCGCATCTGCTTAATCTGAATCTCTCTCCTGTTCCTCAACAATTTTATCCTCGGAATCGTCAATTTCAGTAGAGTTTTGCTGCACATACAAGAAAATGCAAAAGTTTACATTCACTTTGTGGAACCATTAATTAGAAAAATGGAAAACTCCATTTAGATTGACACGTATCAAATAATTCATGACCAATTAACTACAAAGTTTCCAATCTTAAGCATTCCAAGAACAACAAATCATTCAAACAACATAAACTCAGTCACTAACAGTAACAGTTTTTGAGATTTATCAAATCAACTCATCAGCAATAGCAGAGAAATTCAGCTAACTGAACTAATCTACATCTCCTAAACCTAAAGATTGAAAAATCCAAAAACAAAACCTAAGAATTTCAAATTCTATCTTCCAAATCCAAAGCCTAACAGCATCATACTGAGCAATCCGAATTCCAGATCAAGTAAGCTAAAAATAAAAACCTAAAACTAAAATTATTACCATTTGGCTCCTTTGAATCCCTTATTGAAGAACGAATCAAGCATCGACATGATTATTCAAGAATAAAATCAATCAATTGTTACACAAACAGATCGCAAATCTTCTGATGAACGAGAATCACTGCAGAACAACAAAAAAATGGAAAAAATTTGTGAAGAACAAAAAGTAAGGAATCATATGACGAAGATTTGATTATAAAGAAAGTTACCTGCTACACGGATTAGGATCGAGACACGGAGATTGAACTGAAGGCGATGGAAGATTACTTAGATGCAAGGATTTTGTAGCTGTGTGAATTCTTCGTTTCTCTGTCGGCATTCATCACATTGACGATGGCTCTGCCAGTTGTAGGGCCCGAGTTTGGGAAATTATTTCTTCCACCTGGTGGGGCCCACTTTTAGTGGTGAAAAATCCACAAATAGTAGTTAATATTTCCACATCTACGAGTGATGATTCTTTTGAACTTTTACTACTGAATAAGGGGCAGGTGAAAATGCACGAAAACTCCATAACTAGTGATTAATATTTCCACATCTACTGGTGATGATTCTTTTGAACTTTTACTACTGAATAAGGGGCAGGTGAAAATGCACAATTTCCATCACTCCTCAAGTTTCTTATTTATATTTGATTCATTTTCGGATTTCGAAGTTAAATATTTTATTAATCTGTATTCACAATTCTACCAAGTTTTTTTGAGGACGTAACTCGAATTGAATGAGATTGGTTCATTTAGTTTATTTTTTATTAAAATTGCATATAGTACTTCTGTTTTAATTTCATGATTAGCTATCCATCAAATTTTAGATTTTGTTTTATTTTGATTTTTAAAATCTAGAACCCAATCAATTCGATTTAGAAAATGATAATTTGATTTAGTTATTGACTATAGTCTGCATTGTTACACAGGTTTTTATCATTATATTGATCAGTAAATTTTACATTATATTATTAAATACTAATAAAAATTGAATACCCTCTAATTTATGTGAATCACCCATGAGTTTCCAAAAATTATTTGAAAATCACCCCTAAATATAGTTGGGAATATGTGTTAGAAAAAATAATCAAATAAATATAAAATTAATGTTTAAAGTCACTAGTGCATTTTGAACTATTTATTTTTAATCAATTTGTATCCCAAAATTTTTTAAAATTTTGAGTAATCCTTTAATTATTAATTTTCAGTTTCAATTTTTCATAATTCAGTAAGATTTTTTTCAAATATTATTGGAACGTATTATATTTTTTTATCACATAAATTTTTTTCACATAATAATTTTAACGATTAATTAATGAAAAACTGAAAAATAATTTTAAGTAAATACTTAAACATCTATTCAAATTTTTAAAAAATTTAAGACACAAATTAATAAAAAAACAAATAGTCAAAGGTTTAAAATGAATTTAATCCTTCAATTAATTTAGAATATTAAGAAAACGTAATCCACGCGCGCTAAATCGCTACCAAAACCCTCGCAAAACCCTTCCCCTCTCCTCTCAGAGACGCACCATGAACAATTCTGATCACGGCGAGATATTTCTCGACGAGTCAGATGTAATCCACGAAGTCACCATCGATGATGAAGGTTCGTCAGTTTTCTCTATTTTAAAAATGCATTTTCAATGTCTTGATTTACATTCTATGATGTTGTGGATACAAATCTTCCTGATATGGACGTTGATGAAGCTTCTGATGCTGAAAATATCGGTATGGATATTACTGTTGTTCATTCTTAATTTCACACACAGCATATATTTATGTTTTTCATGTTAGCCGATCGTGAATGCTACTATAGAAGTCTGAACTTGTAATTTTTCTTTTATTTTTTTATTTTATTGAGATTGAAATAGTGATGGTGTTCTTCGAAGAAATTGAATGTTTAATTTCTGATGAGAAGCATGGCGTAGTATGTACGAACTGATTTGGCATGTTTTTTGTTTTGATGTTTTAGAGGAAGCTGATGATTCTATGCACATATTCACTGGTCATACTGGTAAGAGTTTTCGATATCGATTAATTTACTTGCTGTTTCTGGTGATTTTTCTTTTCTATGTCTACGCTCATGTGATTTTGGAACCTTCGTTGAAACTTGAATTTCCTGAGCTTGTTTTTCTAAGTTTGTAATCTTTGATGGAGATTAGTTTTTGACTTTGAGGACTTCTCTTTGAATTCATTATGTTTTCAGTACAATTGGAAATGAGAGTACTTCGAGAATCGTAAGATTGTAAGATGACATCAAATTGTACTCCTTTAGCAAAGATTGGTTTCTTCGTGTTGCTTTAGAACCTTGTGTGATTACAATATGTTATTAAACTGCAGAAAAATCATTTGTTTTTTGTTTATGTTAAACTGAATTAGAATGGTGATACTGATTCAAATTCACAGATTGATTTATTCAATGGTAGTCAAAATACTCAGTGTATTTAATTACTAAAGACTCTGGTTGTAAATTTTGTTCATTCCTTTTTGGGCACAGATGAACTGTACACAGTTGCATGCAGCCCAACTGATGCATCATTAGTAGCAACTGGAGGCGGAGATCACAAAGGTTTCCTTTGGAAGGTTGAGCATGGAGACTGGGCTTTTGAGCTCCAAGGCATGTCCTTGCAAAAAATTATTTACTTGTTCAGTGTAACCAAAACTCACTTTCTGCACTAGTTGGTGTAAAACGACTTATCTCATTTACTGTTGGTAAATTTGTATGCAGGTCATAAGGACTCAGTGACTAGTTTAGCCTTTAGTACAGATGGACAGATGCTTGCATCCGGAAGCTTTGATGGACTTGTTCAAATTTGGGACATATCATCTGGGAATGTCAAATGCACACTTGAAGGTCCTGGAGGGGTGAAATTTTAATAAATGTTAAGGGTTAGCCTTCTGTGTCATTAATTTTGAATAGTGTGTATGTGTTTGTGTGCTCAGTGGGTCAGGTGGCATCCAAGAGGACATTTGGTCTTGGCTGGTTGAGAGGATTCCAATATTTGGATGTGGAATGCTGATAAAGGCGCCTATCTTAATATATTTTCTGGTCATGGAAGTACTGTGACTTGTGGTGATTTTACCCCCGATGGTACTAAGTTTCTCTTCATCTCAGTGCTCTTGCTTGAGCAGCATTTTTTTTTTGTTATTACGTAAGTGATATATCTCCATCATTGTTGATTTATTAATTTTTTGCATTTGATTGGTTGCTTAAGGTAAATCAATTTGCACGGGTTCTGATGATGCAACTTTGAGGATATGGAATCCTAGAAGCGGCGAAAACTTTCATGTTGTAAGAGGTATATAATTTTGTTTTGGTTATGTTTTTCCTTCCAAACTAATATGTTCCATAAGATTCATTACTTTAGTATTGGAATGACATTGATGCTTGATATTTTTATCTTTAGGTCATCCATATCATACTGAAGGAATTACATGCTTGGCGATAAGCCCCGATTCAACCCTTGCTCTTACTGGTTCAAAGGATAGTTCCGTCCATATTGTGAATATAACTACTGGGAAGGTTTGACTTCTTGTTTCATTGTGCATGCACATTCGCATGTTTTGCTGCTCCTCTATTTCTGCATTTTCAACTATAAATGTATCACGTATAGCAACAATTTTTGGAAATTTTAAATTTTTTAACCCTTTTCTGTTTTTCCAAATGTCCATTATTATGGAACCTTATAGATTGAGAGGGGGAATGTACATCAGATCAAGGATCAAAGTTTCTGAACTGCTAATGTTCAATTAGTTTAAATATATAATACTTCTCCACACAATTTTATGAACTTGCTTGTATTCCATCTACAGGTGGTAACTTCTCTGCTTGCGCATACAGATTCAATTGAATGTGTTGGGTTTGCACCAAGGTATTGTTAAAATCGTGATCTCTCTCTCTCTCTCTATCTCTCTGACGCACTCACACACACAACGATATACAGAAGTAAACTATTCTTATAAGATAAAACATGTCAATACTCTTTTTCTGTAAGTTTGTGGGTGTGTGAAAGGACATGCAAACATTAACTATCTTCTCTGACCAATCAGAAGGTGGTGGACAAGCCATATTTGCAATTATTTACGAACTTACGTTTACTTCATCAGATTCTACATTAGTGCTGCATTTGTGAGTTCATGACATGCATGCACACAGACATCATAATTTGGATTTCCATGTAGGTTGGTTTAGCTGCACATGGTTCGGATCTGTCAGCAACTCAACAGATCAATGAATCTGAAAACAGTGGTATTGTCTATGAAATATTCTTCCCTGTTCAACTATGAAATTACGACTTTATCCATCCTAATGAGACATGGATGTCTCCAAATTTATGGCAGGCACAGATTGTTGTTTGGAAATTTTACAATTTGGAAGTTAAAGTTAAACTTTGAAATTTATCATATATGCATTCGTGGATGTCAGTTTCATCTTTTAGCCATTGATGCTTGCTGCGTAGTCTATTTGTAACACTTACGATTCAAATACTGCATGGCAGCGGTCCATGGGCTGCAACGGGAGGAATGGATAAGAAGCTCATTATCTGGGACATGCAACACTCATCACCCCGATGCACATGTGACCACGAGGTTTCTCGAAAACCCATTTCATCCCAAACCTTAAATCTGTACCAAATTGTGTTAACGATCAATTAATTTCATGAGCAGGATGGAGTGACTTGTTTGACATGGCTTGGAACATCTAGGTATATTGCTACAGGATGTGTCGATGGAAAAGTACAATTATGGGACAGCCTATGTGGTGATTGCGCAAGAACCTTCTGTGGACACTCCGATGCCATCCAATCTCTCTCAGTAACGGCAAACAGAGATTTTCTACTATCCGTCTCGCTCGATGGAACAGCCCGAGTTTTTGAGATAGCAGAATTTCAATAATAGCAATTACTTGGATTATATACTAGGGCAGGATCTGTAATATCTATTTTCACAACAATTTTGATTTTATTTTTAATAATTCGAGTCAAATAAAATATTCAATTCATTTGACTCAACTAGATCGTGTAATAGTACAACAATTTTATAATTTTATTAGATATTGAAAATTAATTAAACATTTATTACTATTCAATTTTGTTCTGTTATTTTGTATTAAATCTAAAAATTTATGTATTAGATTTGCTGGTTTGTGCTTAACATTGTCTCTTGTAAGCTTCTCTCTCTTCTCTTCGTAATGCATCATCTGTTCGATTTTTTATGGTTTGGTTCAATTCAATTTAATCAGTTTCACTACAAAAAAATGACGAATATAACAAAATTGAACCATCAGTTCTAATATACACAATTTCAAACTATAACCGAAATTAATGTTTACATTATTTTACAAAAGAAAAAAAAAATTATGTCAGCAAAATTTTCATATCAGTATTTTAATACTCACCTAACATTAACATATAATCACTCTAATAACAACTTTACTAATAAGACAAAATATTTTCAGTACTTCTAATATTCTGATATGAAATTTTTCAAAATTTGAAGCCGTAAATATTTATTTTAATTTAATTTTTTTGATGGGCAGGTGTTGAAGTGAAAGAGGAGAATATACCATGTTTGATGAGGGTGAAAATGGAGGATTGCACCAAAGATTCCTCAGTCGTGTTCCGACCCGACGATCTCAACGGTTCATTTTTCTATTTTATATCAGGTATCTAGATTTTCGAAATATTATTCAACATCAATTATTACACTTATTTCAGTAAATTTATCAGATCTAGATTTAAAATTCAACAAAAACATTTAAATTACGTATGATATATAGCAGTTTAGTAGGTGTATAAGAAATTTGTCACACCCTCTTGAAGTTGAGTCACTCTATCTTTCATAAAAAATCACAATCACAATCCAAATCAAAATTATATTAGAACAAAACTATTTAATAATCAAATATGTTATCAAGTCAAACTAATTTAACGTAGATAAATCCAAAACAAATGTACACACATCAACATCTTGAGATGACTTTTCCATATCAATTATTAGTGACTTGTTCATCCACCACACTCATGATAACTATTATTGAAATATAGATAATTTTTTTTTTTTTCAAAAAAAAAATATATATGAATTTAAAGCAAACTCAACTTTGAACAGCAATTAAATTATTATGAATTATATAATTTATTAGAATATTATGTCACTTTTAACACGTACAAATTATATTGAATAAATAAAAATATATATTATGAAGGAAAAAAAACGTACATAATTCAATAAAATGAATAATTCTATTAATGGCAATTATTGAGTTTCGTATAATATACGGACGCTAGTCATATAAATACAAAAGTTGGGCCAATCAGAAAGTGCCATGTAATGAGAATTGGTGACTGTTATTGCTTAACGAAATGATGTTATTTTGGGAATTTAAAAATGAGCCACGTGGATATTTAGTTTGATGAATCTGGACCGTAAAAATTAAGCAACCTTTCTACCACGTGGCAAGCTCTTAACGTTGATTCAGTATAGTAATTACTACAAATATATATAATTATAGGGACTAATTTACAAATAAGAAAAGTTTACTACTTTTTTGCAAATATATTAGTCTTAGCAAAAATGTGATTTTTAATAACGGATTTTTCATAAGAATTAGATTGGATAAATATTTTGTAAAAACTAGCGCAACTCTAGTTAATAAGAATCATGATTCGAAATCGCAATTTAAATATCCTCCAAAAATTCATATTACTTAAATTATATTATCTATGTTAAATGTGATTACAAAATAATCCGACCCATTTTGACAGGTCGTCTAGTGAATCTTAGCAAACAGTAATATTACACATAAAACAATTATATATCCATATTTATTTATTTCCTCTTATTTTCCCTCCAATCTTTCATTCCCAAATTTTTCTTCCATTATTGTTGATCTCGTTTCCAAGCCAATTTTTCTACGGATTACGGAGTTCTGTGATTGTTGCGAAGTTCTTCACAGTTACAATCGTATGTTTCGTGTTTGGATTGATTTGATTGTAAGTTATGATGAATTTCTTTCTTTTTTTATATTTTCAGTTCTTGATTTTGTTTATTTTGCTGTTTCTTGTTTAGATTCATGATTTTGGAGTTTATATGGATAGTGAATTGAAGAATGATTGAAAATTTTGTCATAGAATGATCATGATTAAGTTTGAAGCAGTTTATAATGCATTTTGTTTGATTTGTTTGAAGGTTTGAGTATGTATATTAGGGTTTCATTTTGATAAAGGAATTATGATTTAGTTATATGGATGATGTTTCAGTTTGTTTAATTCAATATGATCATTGGATTGGATTTGTCATGAGCTTTATTTCTTGATAGGAGAATCATATCGACGAAATTTCACAATTATGCATTAATGTTAAGTATACAAATGAAATGGAAGGTCTATTTTGTTAGACAACACGATTCAGATTGTGGTTGATTTAATTTGGTAGTTATATGTTAAGGAAATTAATTCTGACTGTGAGTTGAATTAGTGTGTTATATGGTAGGATTTCATTCATCTAATCTGAGAATCTACAGGTTTTATGGTTTCTTATACTATTGTATAGCTGAAAAGTTTTGATCGCTTTTCGTAATAAGTTCTCTATTTTCTTGTATCAACTAGGTGATTGCACTTAACAGTTGAATATGATTCAGTCGACTTTTCTGTGTTTGTAGTATGCACTGCCAGTATTGAACTGCAATTCTGCTAGTATTTGCCGAGGTGTTAACAATTTTATAATATAGTTTCTTTTCAGTTTTGTTAGAGTAAATCGATAAGAAGGAACAATATGTAGTGGTCAACATGTTCTTAATTACAGGCAACACGTTCATGAATGTTTGGAATACTTCCCGTTGTAGGGACACAAAAATGGATGCTGAAATAATGAAAAGTAGTAGTTGTAAAGTAGCGAAACAATATGGTGTTGAAAACACTTGGGGATCCTTTACTGAAGGAAATACTTTTTCTCCTTCTGATGATGAAATAGATGCTCAAATTTGGGAACCTCCAAAACCAGAGGACCCAGAGGATGACATGGAGGGTAGCGTGACTTTGAATGATGATGAAGATGATGAGTATGGTGATGGCACAATATGGGCAAAGCCGAGTTCTTTAAGTCTTATAAGAGATGAAGAAAGTGGGGGCTACAGATTTAAAGAAGAAACAAAGAGAGTGATGCACGAGGTGATAAAAGGAAAGTTCAAGGCCCTTGTAAATCAACTTCTTAAATCGGAAGGTGTTGCCTCTTTTGGGGAAGGTGGTGAAAGTTGGGTGGATGTAGTTTCTTCTTTATCTTGGGACGCTGCTTCATTTTTGAAGCCTAATGATAGTAAAACAATGGATTCAGATGGCTGTTTTAAAGTAAAATGCATTCCAACTGGTTCTCCCAGTCAAAGGTGATAAAAATTAAAACCAATTGATTTATTCTGCCTTAGTGTTCCTTTGAAATAGATTTAGGTCTCTTCAATAAGGAATAAAAATATTATCTTTACATTTATGAGGTGTCCGTCAATAAGGGTTCATTGCATTCTTTTTCATGTGTTCCTGAAAAAAAAAGGTAAATAAACTACATGTTTCTACATGGAATGAATGTTTTAAATGAAATGACTGGTTATGTTGACTGTTGTCCATTATTGATGTGCTTGAGAAGGAAACTTATTTTTTTGTTTTCCTTTTCAGCAATTTATGATTGAGTGTACTGTCATTTCTAATTTGTCACTGAATGCTTAATTACTAGAAGGAAAGTGCTGGTTCATGAGCCATGGACATCAAATACCTTTTCTGACTCTCCATTTTCTATTTTGACTCAAAAAATATATTAACTGCATGCTATCATGTCATCATTGGAAAGTCCAGTCAATTTTGGTAAGGCTTTTGTTCTTCCATGTTTAACTTTTCAAAATTTGGTTCACAGTCAAGTAATCAAAGGCTTGGTCTTTACAAAGCATGCTGCTCACAAGCACATGCCAACTAAGTACAAGAATCCAAGATTGTTGCTGATCTGTGACATTCTTCATCAATATTCGTGTTCGTTGACTTCGTTTGAATCAATGGAGCAGGTAATGTAATCTAAATTTTTCCAGTCTTCATGTCAGGAAATTGTAGTACCATTTCTTCTGATCACTTTCTCTGAAACAGGAAAATAACTACACGAAGTTCATGATCGATATGATAGAAACATTCCATCCAAATGTTATTTTAGCGGAAAAAAATGTTTCTCGTGATATCCAGGAGTATATTTGTGCTAAAGGAATAACATTAGTATCTGATATGAAACTTCATCGCCTAGAGAGGGTTGCCCGTTGCACTGGTTCGCCGATTGTTTCAACTGACAATTTGATGAATCAAAAGTTAAAACATTGTGACTCTTTTCATTTTGAGAGGTCTGTAAAGGAACATGCTGGTTTTTGTAAAGAGGGGAAGATGCGGAGTAAAACGTTGATGTTCGTTGAGGGCTTTCCTACGTGTTTTGGTTGTACGGTGAGTTTATTATTTCCCTGTTAGTCTTATTCTCTGCATTCTAGAAGGGTCCACCTGATGACATAGACATGTTTTTACAAAAGAAGAAACAATCATAAGTATGCAATACTTTCAACTGCAAAATATTTTGTTATATCCATGTGAATTGATGGTTACATATAACTTTATAATATTCTATTTGATTTATGCTGAATTTTCATGTAAATTAGACAGTATGATATCATTTTTTTCTAATTTCTCATCTATAAAACCATTTTTTCTGTAATGATTATCTTCTTTTGGTTCCAGATCTTTATGTATTCCCTGATTTTGCAGATTTTGCTCAAAGGAACTCATAGCGATGAATTGAAGAGGATTAAGAGTGTTGTGCGGTGTGCGGCTATGATTGCATATCATTTAATCCTTGAGATTTCTTTTCTTGTTGATCAAAGAGCAATGTTCTATACCATTCCATTTGCTGGTGTGGCAAATGTCTCAGCTACTCACTCCCCTAGGTTAGCTTCTGGTAATTCAAATGTTCTTTGTCATGAGGACTCTACAGACAAAACTGGGTCATTTCCCATTGATATTCCCATTTCCGATAGATTTCATGGCGTTTCCTGTGATCCAAAATCGGTATTAGAAGGCAATTCCATATTTCTAGATGAGACACTCACTCAAATAATGTTTTCTGGTTTATCTCTTTTGACTCCATTAAATAAAGTGTCCAGAGAAAATTGTCCACTTTCTCCCCCTGCTTCCCACCAGTCACTTTCTTCATACTCTGGTTTCAATGGAAGAGAAACTGATGGTCAAATCGTGGAAAAAGTCCCAGTTTCTATATCTATGCAGATTTCTGACCAGCATCATGTGGGTAGTAAGGATAGTTCTGATGAAATCAAGTCGCCTGATGGTTCAAAGCCCTGGGCTTCGTCAGATTGCTCTGAAACCTCTCTGATCATGCAAAAAGATAGTAGAAATATTGAAGATCAGATACAAAGTAATGATGACATCAACATGGTGTTGGATTCCCAGAGTATATTGGTTTTGATGTCTAGACGGAATGCCTCACGTGGTATTATTTGTGAGCATAGCCATTTTTCTCGTATCAAGTTCTACAAGGATTTCGACATCCCCCTTGGGAAGTTTTTGCGGGAGAATATACTCAGTCAGGTTTCTCTGAACTGCACCCTTTAGGAAAATTATATTTAATGAGTGTGGTGATGAAACAATATGCATGATTTAAATTTTTAAGTCAGGCAACTGAAGGTTTCCTTTCTGAGTTCAATGAGGATACAGCATATGCTTATCTATCATGAACTTCAACCACCAGTAGTTCCTTGACTTGGCGCGATGTGATTGTTATATAAACTATGCTGATTGACTCTGCTGCATTTTGCAGGGAAGCCTGTGCTCCGTATGTGGTGAACTGCCAGAAGCCCACCTTTACTATTATGATCATAACAATCAGCAGCTTCAAATACAAGTTAAACGGCTTCCCCTAGACAAGCGTTTGCCTGGTGAAGAAGAGGGGAAACTTTGGATGTGGAGTCGCTGTGGAAAATGTGATCCTATGAAAAGCGCATCCAGATCAACAAAACGAGTTTTGATTTCAACTTCTGCTCGAGGTCTATCATTTGGAAAATTCTTGGAGCTCAGCTTTTGTCACAACTCTTCATCTAGTATCTTAGCCAGCTGTGGGCATTCCATGCACAGGGACTTCCTCTACTTCTTTGGGTATGATATCAACTGCCAATTTTCATTTTATGGAGCATTATAGCTTTGGATGTATTTGGTAAACCCCTCTAATAATTACTTGTTCTAGCAGTATAAAATCATGATATCTATATGTAATTGCAGACTAGGCTCAATGGTTGCTATGTTCAGATACTCTCGGGTTGCGACTTATACAATTTCCATGCCACCTCTGAAACTGGAGTCTAACAATTCAATTAGACCGGATTGGCTCAAGAAAGAAACAGAGAATGTAAGTGTCTTTTCTAATTAAGCATTGTGTTTTTTATTCTTTATCGTATCTTTTCCACTCTTGAAATACAAATTTTTCTTTACTGCCCACACGAAGCAAGAGAAATACAATTTGAGTTTCCTAGTTTCATTGATTGAAATGATTTTTCTCCCACATTCTTCCAGGTGTATGCCAAAGGAATTTCACTTTTTATGGAGGTTGAAAACTCTTTGAAGAAGCTAGAATCTCGATTTACTGGCTCAAGTCTTTACATTCGAGGCTCATTTATAGAGTTCTCTGATATTGAAGCAATGTGTAAACTGGAAAGATCAGATTATGAGGTTAGTTTTTTCTTGGTACTTGTTTATGATATTTTCCAATATTTTACGTCTGTTTCTTCAATCTATTAACCAATATTTATTGCCGTTTTTATTTGTGTTTGGTTGGATAATAAAAAAAGCAGAAAATTATTCAGAATCCTGTTTCCAACAATGGGAATCAAGACCAGGCTGTTTACAATCTCCTAAACTTGAATCGGTTACAATGGAAGCTTCTTCTTATATCATGCATGTGGAACCGGCGTCTCCAGTCGCTACTCTCGCCTGATCCTATTATGTTAAACAATTGCGCCTCTGTCAAAGTGGTGGAGGAACAATGTAGGTTGATGATAAATGGAGTTGCTTCTGGAGGAAATGACGCGACAGTAGTTTTGGTGGGAAGTGAGAATCATGCCTATTTTAAAATTGGGTTGGAGACTGGAGTTCCAAGCAAAGAAATTCCAGTTGAAGGTGTCGAAAAATCTGGAGAACAAAATGATCTATTCAACATATCTAGTGTGCCTGAATATATCAAGAGGTCAAGTCTGAGCCAGTCATCTGACCAAGAGTTCATTGTCACACCTGATTTCTTCACCAATCACGATTTGCAAATGGAAAAAATTACCACAATTTCTGCAGATATTAACCGTAATGATTTAAATGCATCTAACGGTGGTACATCTCAGCAATCATCGGTGTCCTATCTAAAAAATTCAAATGACTGGTTCTGGATGCCATTTTCAGAAATTCAACAGCTTGACATGAGGGATCTCTACTTGCAGAGATTTGAGTCTACAAATAGCTATACACAAGAGTACTTGCCCTCTGCTTATCAGCTTATTACCGAGGAAGGATCAAGGCTGCATATTCCTCTTGGAACTGATCATAATATTGTGTCTGCTCATGAAGGTGAACTCTCGAGCATAATCTCTTGTGCACTTGCCTTGTTGAAAGATCTACCTGTTTCAACAGATGTTCTTAATGAGGAAAGTAAGAGAGACATCGGAATGGATGCTAAAACAACTGAGTCTTTACACAGCGTTGTTCGAATTCCTACAATAACTTCACCACGTTGGTCATCAGATGATTCTTTCGCTTCAAATGTAGCTGATTCTGCACCAAGTATCACTCCGGACAAGCCTCATTTCCCGAGTTTCGATGGGTTGAATTTGTTGGATTCTCCACCTTCCCCTAAAACTCTTAATGCAGAAATCTCTCTAGGGGTTGAAAAATCTCTTGGCAAGGGTAAATACACAGTCATTTGTCTTTATGCCAACGAGTTCCGTTATCTTCGGAACCAATGCTGCCTATCTGAGCTCAATTTTATCAACTCCCAAAGCCGCTGTACGGACTGGGATGCGAAAGGTGGGAAGAGCAACTCTTATTTTGCTAAAACACTTGATGACAAGTTCATTATAAAGGAAATTCAAAAGATAGAACTTGAGTCATTTGAGAAGTTCGCTCCACAATATTTCAATTACATGAACCAGACATTTACATCGGGCAACCAGACTTGCCTTGCAAAAGTTCTCGGGGTTTATCAGGTATGTTGTTCTGATCTGTCATGGTTTATAACCCCATTTCTCTGTTCTTCGTGACTAAACCTTTTGTTTTGGCAGTTAATTATTCGACAAACTAGAAATGGGAAAGAGGTGAGGCGCGACCTCATGGTGATGGAGAATCTTACCTACGGTCGTAACATTACTCGCCAATATGATCTTAAAGGAGCTCTGCATGCTCGATACAATTCAGCTACTGATGGTTCAGGAGATGTTCTTTTGGATCAGAACTTTGTCGAGGACATGGAAAGCTCTCCATTATACGTTGGCAATAAAGGGAAGCGTTTCCTTCTCCGAGCTATCTGGAATGACACAACTTTCCTCAATGTAAGAATACACAATCATCTTTCTGCTTTGATTAGGAAAGTGCAATTAGTTCGATAATCTAGAAACTACAGATTGAGTATTTCTAGGAATTACTGGCTCACAACTTATGTTTTGCTCATTGCAGACAATCAATGTAATGGATTATTCGTTACTCGTGGGAGTGGATAACCAAAGGCAAGAGGTTGTTTGCGGGATTATTGACTACTTCAGGCAATATACATGGGACAAGCAAATCGAAACAATCGTAAAATCTTCCCTTGTTCCAAAAAATTTGTTGCCAACAGTCATTCCTCCGAAAGAGTACAAGAATCGACTCAGAAAGTTTTTGTCAACACACGTCTTGAGTGTCCCAGATCATTGTGAACTTTGTTGCTTCAAAGAACATTCTTGTCGTCATAATCTCAAAAGTAAGTGCACCTAAATGGCTTTTCTGCATTCAATATTTTTCATATCAATATGTAAAATACTGCATATATGATCTTCACAGTTTACGAAATTTCTAGGATTAGGTTTTTCTATTTTTGTATAGGATGTTAGGAAATATAGAGAATCACAGTTTTGTGTGCATTTGTGCATAACCTAAATTTTTTCAATAGTAATATTCAGATTGTATTATTTTCCCACAAATAATACAATTGTATTTCTTTAAATATGGTTGTAACGGAGTGGCAATTTGTGTCAACGGATAATGTCACATTTGTGACGTGTCAAATTACCTAAATCCTAACACGACCCACTTGTTATCCGTGTAATACGACATGACATGTTTTAACAATTGGGTAGTGCCAGTCTTAACAGGTTCAAACGACCCAATTAAAGACATGTCATTAACGCGTCACAACGGGTTAATTTGAACCATTTGTCCAATAACAACCCATCCATTAAGATGCTTTTATAGATTTGGGGCTGAAAAATGTTACCGTATTTCACTCAAGTACGTAACATACTTTTAAGCTTTAATCCACCCAACATAAACTCAGAAACTGCAATGGACAAAACTCGGCTTCACGCCACACGAATATCAGAAACCTAAAAAAGAAAAGTATGTTCAAATGCATTTAACAAAATCGTAGTAGAAAGTAAAGCAAGATCGATGATCTAACACTATTCCGAGAGGCGGGATCTCTACTCTTATATCTCAAACTAATAATTCAACGCTCCATCCTGACCTCGTCGAAATTCCAGTCTCTCACGAGGTCCCTC
>JAYMTB010000310.1:0-15565 GCA_036897585.1 Francoa sonchifolia | reverse complement strand
ATTTTGATAAGAATTCAATGTCAACATGTTCATGGATTCAACACTAAGAGACAAAGTATATGAAATATCCAATCCACTTGTTCA
This sequence comes from Francoa sonchifolia, assembly GCA_036897585.1. Lineage (NCBI taxonomy): Eukaryota > Viridiplantae > Streptophyta > Magnoliopsida > Geraniales > Francoaceae > Francoa > Francoa sonchifolia. Next base: position 15,481 of record JAYMTB010000310.1, on the reverse strand, counting down.
TTTCAGGCCTAGAAGATTGGTTCCAGCAAATTTTTTTGAAAACGTAGCCCTGTCTGCCTTCACAGAAAATATAGCCACAAGACTTGCAAGCCATGTATAACTTCTCATGATGACTGACAAACAAATATGAAGAAAGAGAGAAAAAGAGTCAATTGTGAATTATTGCAGGGATTTCAGCAATAACAGTGACCAGACCACCATGTTGCTCGTCATATTAAGCAGTAATCACCCAGATCTAAGAGAACAAGCAGGTATATGGGGAATGGGCCATACGCACATAGTTTTCTATGGGTCGGCAGAATTGCCAATATCCAATCCGTCAAACGCAAAAATAGTAATCCTCAAGAGAAGAGAAATTGGGCCAAATGGCTCATATGACAATTCTAATTTCAAGAAAAAATGAAAAACTTGGAAAACACATCGGACAAACTATGAAGAAATTTAATTTTATAAAAAATTTCAAAGGAACCGCCGTATCTGCCAGCCAATTTTGCTCAAAACAAAAACAAGAACAAAGGCAGAGATTGAAAAACTTATAATAACCTTCAAAAATAATTCTAATAAATATGAATAAAAATTTATGTATGTACCTGAAACAATGGAATTCAGCCAATCAATCACCTCTCTTCTAGTCTTCAACTTAACCACAGATGAAATCGCCCTGGTAGCAAAAGTAGACAAGTCCGATATCGCGTAATGATAAGACATATGCCTCAGGCTCCTCTCTTTCCCAACTACAGCCAGATCTGAACTCCCGTCCCTTTTCTTCAACAAATAGTGAACCTCTCTCCTTCCTTTATATCTAGACACAAAAACCTCCTCCCAACTCACATAACTCAACGTCGCCGATGGCGAAACCGCCGCCACCGCCAATTTATCCATTTCTAGCTAACTCCGCCTTAGAAATTCGTCCTAACACCTCGATTCCTGACCAAAATCAAACAAAAAACAACAAAACACGAACAACTCGAAACGGAGGCTCAATCACCTCCCCTTCCTCGATCTCTATACCAAACTTTGAACAGAAAAACGCAAAACGCGAGGATTAGATCCTTCTCCCTTTGATAAATTAAGAGAAAATTTGAGATGGCGGTGAGAGAAATTTGAAACTTGGATTGAAATATTTCAAAGGAGGCTAGGGTTTCGAGTTCCGAGTTCCGAGAGGGGAAAGAGTAAAGTTATAGGAAACTGCGAGGATAACGAAGGTTGATTTTGACTTCCTAAAATACCCTCATTGATTTCTCTATCTTCCCGTTATATCCTTTTGAGATTTTCGTATTTATCGCGTAAATATACTTTTTAGTAAAACACAAGGTAGAAAAGATATTAATAATTTATTATTAAAAAAAATAGACTATTTTGTATATAAATTAATTTAATATTGGGCTAAAAATTAATATGAGTTTTAATATTATGATTTTGTAATTTAAATGGAATAATTCAATGAATTCAATTATAAAAGACGAAATTTTAATAAATAAGAATGTTATATTCTCTAGTTAATTAACTTGTGTGATGTATTTTTATACATGTCCATTTTAAATAGAAATTATGTAATTCAATTAAATATTTACTCCAAATTGAATTAAAAAGAATATATTAAGAAAATGCACTGAATTCAAGACCAAAGTACATTTCTCTAACGGCCGTGTGGCTGACGGGGAAATAATCCATTTTTAGTCAAATGGAAATTATAATATCGACAGCCGCGAAGCAGCATAACAATTCTTTAAAAATTAAATAATTAAAAAAAAAGGCAAAAGAGTCCAAAAGACAGCTAAGGCGGGAAGTTAGAGTTGGAATATTATTTGATTGGATCAAATCTGAGCGGTAAACATAGTCACATGACAGCATTTGTCCGGAATTCACGTGACCCGTCACCCCGTGCCAATTTTCCCCCGTTTGTAGCGCAACGTTTCCCTCTTCTTTGACTTGAAATTCCTATTTTTATAAATATTTTTTATGTCCAAATAAAATAAATTATTTTTAAAATGAAATGTGACATTTGGTTGGATCCAAAGTATTTTTCTTCCCAGATTTGTAAAAACAAAAGATTTTACGTAAAGTATATAGAAAAGTTTTCCAAAAACAGTTTAATTGAACCGAGTAACACCCTAACCCTAACCCTAACCCTAACCCTAACCCTAACCCTAACCCTAACCCTAACCCTAACCTTGACTATTTATTATCTCATTACTTTGATATTTCTGACTCAAAGTATTAACATTATTTTATTATCATTCACTTAACTTAATACTAAAAGATTGAAATAAACTAATGAGTTACAGGACTGAAATTTGTTCCATAATATCCTAATATGTAAGGTGTCCAAAACACATATTACCCAATTCGAATTAGAATACCACAATTTTATAACTTCAAAATTATTAAAACACGTTATACAGTTGAAAATAAATTACCATGACAAACTATGCATATAAATACTGTAAGTCTGTAATGGATCCTAAAAAGTAAGAAGAAACTGAGAAAAAGGAGTGTCCAAAGTAAGGAGAAGTTACACAGTTAGAAATTCCCGGTTTTTTGTTATCCACTTCAAACTTGTCTAAGATAATATCTATTAGAAAAAAAAAGTCATCTATTTATCGTCTTTTTGTTCTTTTGAGGGAGGGGAGATAAATATCTACTACCTCTTATCAGTCATCAAACTCATGCATGTGATCGAGAAGATAGTTTGCAGCCAGCTCCTCATTCTTGTTGCAGGCGAAAAAGACCTCCAAGACGAGCGCTCTGTCAAATCCCATTGCCTCAAGCTGAGGGAATAAGAGAGAAAAACAAACCATCATCAATAAATACCCTAAAGAAATATTATTGATACATTTTCTTATTGGTAAGATAACAAAGAGCAACGCTGTTTTGAGCATACAGGTCAGGACATGAATTATGTGGGTGAGGCAGAAACTTACACGTTCAATGGCTTCACGCTCCTCAGGTGTGACGGTTACTGACTGTGGCATAGCAGCAGCAAGGTCACCAAGAACATTCCTAAAAGAAATTTAACAAATAGCCACCATAAATATCCGTACTTAATTAATAAGTATCGAACCAACACTAAAAAAATCTCACCCCTCTCCACCTTCAACGGGTTCGTTGATCAGGCGAAGGAAGTCAGCCTGATGCTCTTGAATGAGCCTCATGAGATGAGGGTTTTGTTTCCCCAACTCTTGAAGCATAGGCTGTAAACAAGAAGTGTAAGTGAACAAGAAAGGCAATTATAGCTAGAGAAAATAGTAATGCTAAGAGGGGAGAAACAAATTACCTGTAAAATTTGAGGATTAGCTTGCACCATAGCTCGCAAAGCCTGGAACTGCAATAGAAACAAACATAAGAAACTTTGAGAGAGCAGCCACCAGCACATGCACATGGACACATATACACAAAAAAGGTTTACCAACAACCACAGAGAGAGATACCTGATGACTGTTGCGTAAGAAATCAAGAGTTCCTGCACCACCAGTGCCCATGTCGGGAAGGCCCTGTTGCCATAAAAATTATGTCAGAATCATCCAAGCAATATCCGACTACTATGATCGAATAGAGAAGTATGGTAATCAAGGATCAAAGTTTTAATGGAAAATTTCAAGAAACTTAGAAAAATCGAGAAAGTATAAATTTTTTAAACTTATTGAATCTCGAAATCTCTCCAAATGTTTTACAAGTTTTTCAAAGTTATACAAAATCTATGAAATATTTCATGAAATGGTAACTACCTGGGGAAAGAGATTCAAAGGATTTGCATTGGGCCCACTTGAAGGAACAGGTGGTGGTTGAGCTGGCTGCACAGGATGAGCTGAGGGGTTTGATGCTTGCCCACCAACAGGCACTTGTACTGCAGGTGGAACTTCAGTTTGTTCCGGGATGCCCTATTATGTGCAATAAAAAGAAAACAAAAATGAAAATAAGCCCAAATGCTAATTACTTGTAAAATCTCACAACAGAGAGAATGTCGGAACGCTTAAAACCAATGTCAAAGTGTAACATTGAATAAATTTTTATAACACATTGGTGGTGATGAAAACTCACTCTTCAGGGAATTGCGGGAACTGAGAATATGCAAAAGAATACATTAAAGAGAATGCTCTTACAGAATATAAATATTCGACGGCTCTCTCTGGATTGTTGTAGGCAGCCCGAAGAGCACGAACAACAGTGTCCCTATCCCAAGTGCCTCCTCCCATGTCAAGAATTTGCTGGATTGCACCCTCCATGTTATTTCCTGCCACCAGATTAGATGCTGCTTCGCCATAAACATCAGATTCTGACCTGCTAACATACAATTGTGAGAAATATCAAAAAGAACCCTACAAAATAATTATTCTCAGCATAGAGAAACTTACACAGCAGTAACTGAAGAGATGGGTATAGGAGCTGGAGCATGTGCAGGAACAGATGATGGCCTGTTATTTGGGCAAGGAGGAGTGGAGATTGAAAAAAGATAACATATTACCCCAAAAATAAAGACATCATAGATATTACAACAAAAATCCAGAACAATTCATAACAAACACAAAGACTTACAGCGCTAAGGCTTCAACGGAAACTTGAGGAGCTTGTGATGCTGGAACTGGAGCCAGGGGTGGTGGAGCACTAGTCTGCGTGCCATCATATAAGACAGATTGTAAACTTTTGTACAGTTTCATAGCAATGACACTAGTGACAATTAGCTTGTAACCAAAACAATATATATGAAACAACATAGTTAAGCAAGCCAACTCTTAAATAATGGAGAAACAACTACAAAACATTTTCTACAACATAGAAAAGTTCTAGAAATCTATATAACAAAAAGAAAGGCTTTGATAAACATGATAACCACTACAACAACAGTAACGCTCACCACCACAACACCCCCACGTAAAAACGCATTACATAAACTCTGTTGTTACCTTAACTGTAGGAGAAGTTGATGTAGTTGAACCCTCACCAGACGAGCTCTTACTCTGCAATTGTTTAACAAACAACCAAGAAATAAGGTTAGGAATGGTTAAAAAAAGAAAAAGATACAATAGAAACCAATTAATCCAGTTAAACTTAAATCCTTTTTCTTTCTTTCCAATCAATATGCGAGATGGAGCTAAACTTTCTGAGAACCTAAAAGCTATTTATATAAAACAAGGGTGCCAAAAAAAACCCACAAACTATTAACATGTATGTAGATAAAACCATAAAATAATAAATGGTTATCTAGCAAAATATACAAAGCCCTATACAATTAAGGAATTCTAAATACTATAATTTAGAGAGACAGAGAGAGAGAGAAAATGTAATCATCATAATAAGTATTACCTTCGCTAACATTATTACAACGAAAGTATTTTCCAAAACTTTATTTTCATCTAATGTTGTGCCATCCTTGAGGACTTTCCCTTGATAAATAAGCATTTGTTGTGAAGCAGGATAAACATCAGGTCCTTGAACAGTCTCAATATTCTTCTTCACATCAGCAACCTGTAAAATGCATTCATCAGTAAATTGTGACATTAAATAACATATGCACGAAAATGGAGGAGAATAACATAATATTGTGGCACGAGCAATGAAATTCGTAGTCCCAAACTAGCTCAGGTTGACACAATGAACGTTTTCATCCACTCACATATATCCAAATCACGTTCCATGTCATATCTATAACAATCATGTCTTTCTTGACTACAACTACGCATGTTATTTTTGGCCACTTCACATTGAATATGAAAAGATAATTCCTCATGCAATTTTTTCTGATCTTCTCATCGATTGGTGTCACCTCCACCTTAAAATGTTCCTGTCTCTTACTTTGTCGTAGCATTTACACTTCTAATATAACCGCTTGACAAGGCTATAGTTGGTAGGAGGGGATAAAAGGAAACAATTAAAAATAATCATTTTTGTTTGTTTGGTATAATTGTGAAAAAAATTTAGTGTCTTTCGCATTTATAGCCTAAGACGTTACACATAAAAACAGTAATAAACAAGGGCATAAAAGCATTTCTAATTGGTGTTTCCCCCCGATTGGGAAGGGTGGAATTTTGATAGGCAGTGGTGGAAAACACACCCATCCTATGAACTTTTTACATCCCTAATACCTTGCCAAATGTTTAAAAAAATAATTTCACCCGTTATCCACCCAATTGGAGAGGTGGAATATTGGTAAGACTGGTGGTAAACACAACCATCCTATGCCCTTTCTTGCGTCACTAATTTATAACCTGCCAAATGTTCAAAAATATTAATTTCACCCTGTTTTCCATCCTACACTTTCCAACATCCATGTTCTCCCCCTTACCTGCACCCTTCTATACCAAAGAGAAACTATTTGTATCTGTACCACGGTATATCAAAGAGGAAATAACCACTCGTAAGAGTAATAGCATTACGTGAACAAAACTTAAGAAAGTATCACAAAGAACTTGCAATTGGCTACAGCAAATCCATCTCTCCTCTGATAATGAAATGTCAGGCACAACATAAGCATTGAACCAAATTGCATAACCTCTATTGCAATTGTTACCTTCCAAATGTGACCAAATTCAACAGCTTGCTTACGCTTAAAATCCTTAATAAACAACAAATTGGATTCAATAAGATCATCAACAAACTCACAATTACAGTCAGTGTGAACTCAACCTGCATGCCAAATTCCTCCCCAAAAACATCAAAACGTTCCAAAACCCTAATTTCCCATCCAATCCAGGTATCAACATATCAATATCAGACATAACAAAACCTAACCTAAAATTCAACAAATCCTCTGCTATACGCATACTTACACAAATACCCTAACATTCATCCATTACCAAATTAAAACAAAACAACCATCAATGTAAACCCAAATCAGCACTCAATTACAAGAAATCAGGGAAAAACAAAACCCTAGCAAATAATCAAAAACTGAAACAGCGAGAGCAAAATTAAAGGAAACAGAAAAAAAGGAGAAATCAAACAAACCGAATCCTGAGGATTCACTTGAATCTCGAAGTGAGAACCCTTCAAAGTCTTGACGAAAATCTTCATCGCGCCTCTCAGAGTCCGATCCACACCGCTTCAGTTTTCTGTGTGTGACCTTACTCTTCCGATCCAATTCCAAATGTGTACAGTTTGATAGTATTATTATTATTATTTATTTATTAATATTTATAGGCCTAAAAAGAATAAACCAAGGCACAAGTTAAGAATTTTGAAGTAAAAAATAACTATTAAATAAAATGTACTTTAATACTAAAAATAAATCAGATTTTCTTTCATTAATTTTTGACAAAAATGTTTATTACTTATATCATAATAATTTTTATATCAAATTATGAATCAATATTAAATTATTCTGATTATAGAGATTTCAAATCTGAAAATTGAAAATGTTTTATCTTTCTATTGGGGCAATTTAAGTTAAGGATTTGGCCAAATATGTTAGGTTTGTATAGTTTTCAAAGTAGAATTTTGAAAAGATTTTACTTATATAATGTTTGAAATTTTCATATATAACATTGAGGTTTCGTCCGACCAATCAAATTCTCACTGCACTTCACGTATCCAACACACATTAGCTGAGTACTATAAATTTTTGGAATTTGGATTACGTGAAAATCATACTAATCACAAATATAAACCGACCTTAAGAAATAGTAGTGCACTATTACTCTTTTCCATTTTTTATTTTTTTTGTAATTAAGAATATAAATGAGAAATAAAAAAGACGCTCTAACATTAGCAATAAATATTATTTACATTATGTGGGACTCTATCGGGTCCATTTTCTTTGTACAATATCATAGCTGGTACGTGAAACTGTCTGGCTCATTGCTTTATATGATCCACCTAATAAATAAAGTTACACTAACTATCTAATATGAGCCCAGATATATAAATACATACAGTGGTCATAATGGGCCTAGCCCATATAAATATGAGGTGCCCCAATGATCTTTTATTAATAATTAGTGAAATATTTTACAAATTTATTAAAGTAAAATATTCCTTGACAAAAATATTTTAACTAAATTCAATTATGTTAATTAAATTCATCCAAATCACTCAAGCAATTAACCAAATTTTCAACCAATCACTTTACCATAAGAAAATATTCGTGAAATGAAATGAATCATTTTCGTGTCCATTAAAAAACGAACCAAATTCCTACCGTCCTTCGCATTTCTTCGTCATCATTTCTATTTCCTACCTATTTTTTATAATAATTTTTAAAAAATATAAATTAATTTACAAATCGCCGCCGCGTCGGAATTTTCAGTTACGACGGCCGGAAAATATCGTTACTACTACAACGCCGGCCTCGTTTCATTCCTCCACGAAAAGTCGGAGGAATCGAAACACGCATCAGAGTTTTCAAATATTCCATCTAACGCTACATATTCGCTATGATTATTGTAATCATCGGCGCCAAATTCAAACGAGTTGTAACTATGAATTTCATCATCAAACCTCCAGAACTCACCGATTCCAGACGAGTCAGACGCGACTCGTATCAACTCAGTCTCGTCGTTCTTTACAACGCTCGGTGAAGGCATAGAAGGCGGAATACCGAGTTCATCGTCGGAAGCTTCGAGAAGATAACCTAACTCCGCCTTAGAATCGCCGGAATCTGAGGTTAAATCAACAACCGCCGCATGAGACGACGGAGATCCAGAGATCTCTTCTTCGAAGCTTTTTATGATGAAATCAAGGTCCTGTGTAGCCGGATCTGGATCGGAATCGTCGAGAAAACCGAGGAGATCTTCTCTAAGCTTCTTCACCTTTAACTCGTTTAACTCATTTGACTCGTCCGATTCATCACGGACTCGCTTTCTGGTTGAATCCTCCATTGATAAATAGCACGAAGATTGTGTGGTGCGGAGCTACAATGGAGGGAGAAGCTTAAATAGTGGAGACGAAGGGAAGAAAGGGAGCGCGTGTGTGTAGTCGTATGCGATGCGCGTGGGAAATAATACTTAGGCCATCAAGATCTTTTTGCCTCTCTCTGTTTCCTACTTTTTCTTTTTTTCTTATTTGGGGTAAGCGTTTTGTTTTTTCATTTTATTGAATTGAATTTTAATTTGAAGTCCGGTCAGTGGGGCCCGCAAACCTAGTCAATCACGGCCATGCTTGGCTTTTTTGTTATTTTCACTTTATTTGGCTGATTCCTTTTGGCTCGGCTTACTCGGATTTCGGAAAAGGTGGCGGCAAACAATCCCAATCTGGCTCTGAAATGATGAAGCCAAGCCAATGTCACGTTCCTCGAAAATATCCGTATGGTACTGCCATAAGTAACGCGCCTCGATATGACAAAAAAATTTAACTCGGGTTAAAGAGTTTTTCACGTGTCGTAATCTGAAGTAAAGGAAATCACGAGATTCATGACACTGATGATGGTTTTTGGGTATATGCGTGATATATTTATTAAAGCTTTTTGGCCTTTTCCCATTTCACCAACATTTTTTCTACAGCAATACTATTTCCAACAATAATGCTATTTTTAAATCAATTCTTATTTTAATGCAAAGTAAGACAACATATTATGTTCATCAATCTCAATCGGTTCGTCTGCTTTCGTCTTCATGTGAATTTATAAGAGAACTTCATAATAATAACTAAATTAAAATAATGTGTTAAAAATTCTAGAATAATATTTAGTTGCTACAAATATTTGAAGATATAGTATAAATAAATGTTCATTTTCAAGCTAAAAGTTTATCCTTCACTATGGTTAATTAACTTATACGTGTGGAGAGAAAATATAATTAAAATGATGTTACGATTTCATTTAATAAAAAAATTAATATTACAAATCTTGATTTAATTAAAAATAACATAATAGAAGCATATGTGGCAAAACAATGCATAAATATAAGAACTATTTTAAAAACACCATTATTCTCATAATAACATTATTCTAGGCATTCTATTATTTTATTTCTTTTAAATTTAATTAAATCCAATGAATTTAGACCAGCAAAAACGGATCCGACCCGGTCCAAACGTTTTAATGATTCCTGCAATATGACTATCCAATTTTAATAACATTGTAAGAAAAAATTTCGATTTTGGTGTAAAATCCATCAAACCAAATTTTAAACCTAGATAGTTCAGCACAAAACAGGAGATTATTTTTTCCGGAGATATATTTGGGAATAATAATTTTGGAATTTTAGATGATTTGAATAGGAATTTGGATAGGAAATAGGACATAGGACATAGAAAAATTGGGAACAATAAAAGTCAACAAAAATGAATGGATGAAGGAAAGCAAAATAAGAACGGCAATAGAATCTGTGACTCAAATTACCGTCATATTCCGTTGTTTGAGATAACCAAAGATTTTAATATATTTTCAACTAAACTTATTTGTTATTACTTGCAAATGGTTTTAAATGAATTAAAGTTGTGAAGATAATATCAAAACTAATTGGATGATCTCCAAGCAAGATTGGAAAAAATAAAATATTATAAAATAAGTGGATTTTGTAACAGTAGTAGATGATGATATGGGTGAAACCGCTTCTAGAATTTGAAACGGTAAGATTCAATATATTGTGTAATCGTGATAAATAATAAATCACTTGAGAAAAACAAGAAAGTGGGAACACGTTTAACACACGGCAGAATTAGAGAAAGTTGGTGGCAATATTAATTAAGCCCAAAAAAGTAATTGAACTACTTTTCTAATAGGAAACTCCTAATTAGTCAAATTCTTGTCCAAAATGATGATGATGATTTCAACTTATTCAATCAAATTTGACATTTTGAAAAAGACTATAATACCCTTAGTCAATAGATTCACAGTTTCTTTCTTCATGATTTATTTTAAAATATATACATGTTGGAAAAACATTTGTCCAATTGGTGGGCCATTATGTGTCTCTTTTCATTATTTATATTGTAATATTTTAAAATATAAAAATATAAAAATCGAATTTTAAATTAGAATGAACACAAAATTTAATTTAATTTCTTTCACGAATTAATACAATTACTAACTGATGGAATAAATATTGTACGATAGCACCACAATTAAGCCTACAAAAAGTAACACGCCTAACCTAATCAATCCTTTTTTTCTTCTTTCCGCCGTGGCTGTGAGTTTGAAAATTTGAATTGAGTTGTCCAATTCCGCTATATATTCTTTTTAGAAGGAACCAGTATTTTTGTTTGTATATTTCAATAACAAGCAAAGGCTCCCGTAGAGAGCTTATCGAATTCAAAATGAATTTTTTATAATTTAATTAATAATAATAAAAATATTAGATCAGTTTTAGTGGAGTGCGCAAGAGAGGAGAGGAAATAACTAAGAAAAAAGAAGTTTAGGGGTGTCGTGAAGCTTAAATTTTGTCGGTTGGGTTAGTTTCTCTTACGTTTCATTTATGAGTATTTGGAGTTATTAATAATAATATTTTGAAATGAATTTGTAGGTTGTTCAATTATTTACATATTTAAATAATGCACACTACGTGTTCGATGAGAAGTCTATTCCAAATCCGGCTCTTTCTTCTTCATGCTTTCCTTTGTCTATTTGTATGTGTTTGTTATAATTGGATTTTGGAAAATAACCAACATGATTTTCTCTATAAATTATTATTTTGCCCAAAATATTAAAATACAGGTCATGAAATTTTATTTATAATAAAACAATTCAACAAAAATTGTCAGCGATAAAACACAGAGACAACACAGCTAATAGGTTTGAAATGAATTAGTTTATTTGAAAAGAGTTTTGTTCTTTTGAAGAGGGTAGCTTTTTCAAAAATATTTCAGATTATCGAAAATATACAAGAACGTGAAGATTTCTGAATACGTCAGTCATTCCAATTATTATTTAATTAAGACAGACTAGACCTAACTGTTATAAATTAAATCTTAATTAATCTTTATTGATGAATACTTTCATAACACCAAGATCATCTATGTTAAATTATTAAGAAAAAAAATATAGAAAGTGAAAACATACATTAATCCATAAGGAATGAAACGACCGTGGGTTATTGAATCTTGAAACGATCTTGGATTCTTGGATCTTCCAAGACAATATGATTTTTTTAAGAGAAATAATCTTAGTATTTTTTCTTATTTCTAATGATGAGATGAGATGAGATGTTGAAAAGAATATGAATCGTTCTCCTATGAATTCTATGAATTGGGACCACAACCCTATTTATAACCGTATAAATTATAACTTTTCATATTTTCGTTTTGGCATATCATAAAATAAGAAATTAGAAAACTAGGTTTCTACTCATAATAAGCCTATATTCTATAGGATGTCTAAAGCTTAGTAATTTTAACCTAATGAGATCACTATTGAATTATACATGTAGGCTCACATAATCAATTATTTTTCAACACTAACATAAATTTTGATTATTTTTCATTTATAACAAATTTTAAAAGTTAATGAAACTAATTGAGATGGATGGAAATTATTTCAGTGCAGGCGAGGACTATCTATTTTTAAAGTCATGATGAAAAAAATATTATGGGTAGGTGGAAAAGCATTGGGCTTGGTTCAAATTTAATTAGCTAATAATGACCATGGGCTTTAAATGGGCCTCCTTTTGTAACAATTTCTTGGACCATTATTAGGCCCACAATCTATTGGGCCTACTTTAACGGGCCTAAAATTTCAAATAACATAGTGGCCCATAAATCAAAATCGAAATATAATTCCCTTGCCACGTCAGCAAAAGGGTAAATACGGAAATTCACGCTAGTATTTACGAATAATAGCGAAACAGCTGGCACGCACACTCAAGCGATATGAGACCCAAAAAATAGGTGTTTGGGCGGGAAAAAGATTAGTGTGGGGGCCATAACGGCCAAATTGGCGGGAAATCGAAGCCAACTTTACTGACCAGTAATAAACCCACACTTGGCACCTATAATCTCATTGGCCCACATGCATGCGTATGAGATAATGATGTGCTGGTATTTCATGTGTATGCATGATGATGATGAATTTAATTGGTAGGCTGGTTTTATTGTTAAAGGCCAACATTGCCACGTGACATCCATATGGTTTAAGATGAGGATTTTATTTCCAACTATAAAATAAATATATTATTTTTTACAAAATAAGACATAAATTTAGATTTACGTATACCAAAATTTGTTATTCATGTTTGTGGTTGGTTAGAATTATGTTAGAAAAATTTTGTACATAAAAAGATACTTAATATTTCAAATATTTTACGGAAATTAATTCAATTCATGAAGTTTTTTTATCAATGTGATTATATGGGAGGGTGATTTATGAATTTTTTGCAAATTTATAATCTGGTTTTTGAAAATTCACTCTAGTTCTTCTAATCATTCAGAAAGTGTTGATTCACATATTTCTCCATCTTCAGTACTTGAAATCAATGATACATTAGCTTCAAATCTCCACATAAAAGATTCGAGCAATTTGTGTTCATTAGAGGAGCCATCATCGTCATCACCAATCGAGTTCGGTGAATTATTTGATGATTTTTGCAGCATTGATGATCTGCGTCTTACTGGGTTTACTGAGTGCGAAGATACAGAGCTTCCGGATTTCGATTTCGAGCTTGGGAATGAAGAATTTGCCTGTTGGATGAATGGTGCTCTTGATATTCCATGCTTATAAGTTTTGCAGTTGGAACTTATTATTAATTATTAAAATTTTTGTTTCTGTTTTGTGAATCAGTAATTTGAAAGAATATAGTATATGATTTTCGGATTTTTAATTTTTATTTGTTTGTTGAAAGCGATTGTTGAGATGGATGAAATCTTTATGAAATTATAGGAACTTTTTGGATTCTATTATTATTATGTTTTTTGCCAAAATTTAGTTGATGCGCTTGATTTATTATTAAATTTTAATGAATTATATCCACGTAGAAATTTGAAAACGAATAAAAATAAAAGTTACACCAATTTGTATTCGAATTTGGATAGAGGGTGAATGAGATTGGACCAGAGGACTACTCTACTGTATTTGTGTAGTTCAATTTTGGGTTATAATTTTTCAACTTTTAGAAGCTTGCTGTATTCCAATTTGAGTTTGCGATAAATGTTTCACTCGTTTTGCCACTTATCCCCAATTACTAATAAATCATGAGGATCCACAAATTTCAATAAACTCGAAGAAAAAAACACACCCATTATCTTAAATTGTGGTATAAAGTTGGAATTCCACTTACATTAGATGGAATTGAGTTATTTTACTTGCAACTTTTGTCATAATTATTGAAACTAGATATTGAAATTTATGACATGAGACTTTGTGGGATTTTAAAGAAATCCCTTTTCTTGGAAACTTTTGATGCAATCTTCAAACATTTGAGCGATTGTTTTGAAAGCTGGAAATCCCAATTTGATTATCTTAGTTGTGTCCATGTTGTGTGGATTGTTGTCTCCTTCTTCATTGCCACACCTACAAACATGTGACCAAAAAAATCAACAAAATAATTTGTGCAAATGAGAGATGACCCTTTTTTTGTCGAGTGGTTTGTATGATTGGTTTAGTTTGTTTTTACTTGGTTTCGAATGGGTAGGATGGAAATTTGGCCCGGAGCATATCGATGATTTGAGACCAGTGTGCTACTGAGCTTGAACATATAAGTCTGCCTGATGCTTTTTGCTCCTCCATAGCTAAAATGTGTGCAGCAACCACATCTTCTATGTGCACGAATCCTGTTGTCATGTTCCGGTATTCCCCACTTAAACCTGTAAAAGAAATAGAAGCTAAGGTTCCATTTGTGAGTGATTCTCAAAGAGTGAATATTTCCCAAAAAACACCCCTCGAAATTATATCTTATACATCCCAATTGTAACACATGAAAACAAGGTGATTATGCACATAGTTTTTGGAGTTGATTTGTATGCTGGCTGCATAAATTTTATGGCTAGTATGGGCCTTCGTATAATTTAGGTCTAGTTTGCGATTGCATTTTTTTTCTTCAGTGTGTTTAGTAAAAATAAAAGTAGGTGGAGTTAGGAAAATTTCTATATTGTTTTTCTATGCTGTTTAAAGCGAAAAAATAAATAGCTTGCCAATTACTATATCATATGCTTAGCATACTAACAAGTTAGATTTTTTTCCGATCGTATTCAGTGCTAAGGTTAAACATTATTCAAAGCTATTTTTTTTTTCTATGCTGTTTAAAGGGAAATTTTTATATCATATAACTACCTTTTATATTTTTCAATTACTACAATTAATTAATACCCATTTGTAGTCCCAACTTCAACCTTGCCAAACTAGCTTTGAATACTGTTTAACCTTAGCACTGAATAAGATCGGAAAAAAATCTAACCTTTTACGATGCTAAGCACAGACAGAATTGTGCTGGTTGGTTGTGGCGCAAGCAAAGGACCAATAACATAAGCCGGGTTTACAACCACAAGATCAATCCCGCATTCCTTTGCCACCCTCCACGCCTCTTTCTCGCCCAATGTTTTAGCGTACGCATACCAGAGCTGAGCGTAAGCCATTCCTCTATCAGTAAATCAACACAAACTACACTCCTTTGGTCCGTGC
>JAYMTB010000309.1:0-15572 GCA_036897585.1 Francoa sonchifolia | reverse complement strand
ACATACCCAATAACCAAAATTTCAAGATCTTTGATTAAATAATCGGATCTTCAAGTCTAGGGCTGAAATGGGTACCAACATTTGCCTCTTTCCCTTATATATTCCTTCCTTCCACCATCGAAATTAGCTTTTTCTCGAAAAAATTTAAGCGGGTTTGAATTCCTTTTTAGATTAAGAAAAAACCCAGAATCAAAAAAACGATTTTGGTGCAGTGATGAATAGAATGTGGCTGAAAAATTTGTGGGATTTTATAGAAGAAAGATTTAAAAAAAAAAGGATGAAGGGAGGGAGAGTGGGGGGACTAGAAGGTAGACTGCTTTTCTTCAAACAAACTCTTTCAATCAAAATTCTTAGACTCAGATTTTCATACCCATATGGACCATTATGTCCATCATTATAAGATCTTACTTGAATCTTTTTAAGAAATTTTTTTTGTAAAAAATACAAATGTTTTACAAAAATGAACTAAAGTGCAATTTTTATGAAATTAATATTTATCTAAAATTGTTTAAATATTTAATTTGATAAAAATAATAATAATAAGAATGTTTTGATTGACTTCTCCACCTTTCATTTATGAAATAAATTAAGCCAATACTTTATTATTCAATTATATTCTAATATCGAACTACTTTGTCATGTACAAACTAAGATTACGGATATTTTGATCTTTTCCATTATATTACTGACTAAACTTTTTTTAAGTTTAAGAAAAAGTTGGTGCCTAGTTTTATATATAAAGTTATTATTTTTTTTCTCGTATATTAACCGAAAATATCTCGTGAAGGGTATTATCGTCTTTTTAACTCAAAAATATACGAAACTACTAATTAAATAGAGGGGTAAAATGGGAATATAAGAAGTAATGAAGGTGTGGTGAAGTGTCCTAAATCTATTAATACCAAGATTTTATGTTTAACGGTTCTTTTTATAATAAAGTTTGAAAATGACATTTAAAAACATAGACCCCATTTTTCATCATTCTTTTATTTATTTTATTTTAATATTTGTTATTTACAATATATAGATAATGAAAATAAATACACATTGGGAGCGAAAAGAACCCTAAAAATACTAGGAATTGGACAAAACACCGAACCTTACAAGAAACTATAAATAGAAATTACCGATAATAAAATGCTTAAAGAAAAAATCCTAAGCTATGAATGAGACTTGAAGGCTCGAAATGACCCGAAAGCCTGAATAGAAATTAAACTACTACCCGATAAAGGTTAAAATAAACCAAACTAATTTTGACAAGTGTATTCTTGAAATTTGTTGAAAAATGGGTTATTGTAGTTATAATAATAGTCAAATATCTTATACAAAAATTATATGGTATTAAAATTTTAAATAAACTGAACTATCGATATGTAACATAATTAAAAAGCTGATTATAAAGTATTTTTTTCGTATTCATATTATGATAAGTTGTGTTTATTTACAATTAGATGATGAAGAAAAATGAAAAATTTAAAAAGTGAGTTTAAGAATATCCATTTTTGTAAAAATTAAGGAGGGAAAATAATTAATTATTTTAAAATATTAGTTTGAAAAACTAATTAATTATGTTGCTTTCTAAATATAAGTGGTGACTACCACTTATGTTACACCAACTGTCCATTTTCTTGCTATGTTATCTTAATTATTTGTTTAGGAAAAATAAATAAATTCTCTGACTTTTATTTTCAACTTTGCCTCGCTGGGGGAATTGCGCGCCCATTTAATATTGAGACCCATTTGCATATATTGGCGGTGTATATATCAGAACAAACGTGTCTTTTCTACGTTGGTTGCTCTCAATATGAAATTACGTTTTTATCCCTTCCTTGTATGCGCGGTGGGCAATGTTTTTCAATTATATAGGAACACGTGGCGTGTTTTGGTTGGTCGAATAAGTTATTATATTCCAATATCTGAATTCAACAAATAGTGATAAAATAAGTAGAAAGTATATGTGGCATGTTTTGATTGGTTGGTGTCTTAAGAATGACAAAAGAATTGGGTTTGGATTAGGGCAGGAAGAAGTTGGATCTTATAATCTGTTTGCGGGCGGATCTGTCTTGATCCGGCCCAATACTTTGGACTGATCAAGGCCAATCCTACGAGTCAGTTTGACATTTTGTATGGACCGATCCATGTTACGCGAGGATATATAGCTGGTGGACTATGGACTGGAGTCCATATCCATACAAGTTTTTCTTCGTCCAAATATATGATTTGCGAAGAACTTCTATCATGGTTCGGGTCCACGAGTGATGTGTTGGGCCAAAGTAATAAGCTTATCTAGTATATACACACACACACACACGTGGATTCCATAATATTTCTATTATTTTTTTAAATATTTAAATTTGATATGACTGAGTGGTATGTATATATGGCTCAAATTCAACAACTGGTCCAAAAATGATGTGTTGAATCAGTTCATCGTAGATATATATATTGGATGGCTACTTCCGAATTCGAACACCAATAATAAAAGTACAAAATTAGAGATACGATTGATAAACAATCTATTATTTACAAAAAATTAAAATCCCCAAGTCAAAAACCATATGTACACAAATTGGAAAGAAAAAAAAGAAACCCTAAGAAGTAGACAAGAGAAAGCTGATTCTTCTCCTAATTTAGGTCTCTTGGATGATGAATGCATATTGGATTCACATATTTATGGCCGATAAAGTCAGAACTTCTTTCAACGATCCAAACCAGTTATCACGATCCTGAAACATTTAAGAAACAAAGAGTTAATGAAAGATGAAGATAATGAAAGAAATTCTTGTTTCAGATTCTGAAATAAGAGAAAGAAAAACCAATCGTAAGCAGTCGGACTTCTAGAGCCAGCGCGTTCGAATGCTTCCGCTAATGATCTTCTCCTCGTTAATCTCTTGAATTCCTCATTTGGGGTCGACGCTAACATATCATAATCAAATTTGTTCTTTAATTTTCAAACAAAACTGTCAAAAACACGAAGAAAACTTACGCGTTAAAGGAGTTCCGGGAGTGGTACAAGCAGCAGGAGAGGCAGGCGGTGAGCCAGTTTCAACAGAAATACCACGAAAGCTAGAATTAGGTTTGATAATAGTAATACTCCGGGTAACCGGAAAATCATCATCACCAACACCGGGAGAAGCAGATCGCATGGCAGCAGCCGACAACGAATTATACTTACGGAGTTTTCCGAGGCCGGATTCCGGTGCAGGGCCGGCAACAGTTTCGTCCCAAAGCTTGTTAAGAAACCCCATTATAAAAAATATTTATTATTATTATTTTGCTTCAAATTCTTCTCAGTAACAACCGAATGAGGTCGTGAATTCTAGCTCTTATTTTTCTTTTCCCGATGAGTGATCGACCCGATGCGACTGTTACCAAAAGGGGGAAGGAAGCTTACGAATTATTAGGATTGTTATTTTCCGGTGAGAATGGTGGATTAGGGTTTTTTTATAGAGAAATGAAGAAGGTGAAGGGACAAATTGAGGAATTGGGTCCGGCTAATATGGCTTTGATTGTAGCCATTAAATTAATGTTAATTAGGGTTTTTTATTTTTATTTTTTCTAATTTAGATTTGGGAAAAGATTAATATGTGGTTATAATTAATGCTGTCATATTTGGGCATAGCTAAATTATCCTTATGCTTAAATTTCATACCGGGAAAAGAAAAATATGACGTTTATTCGCTCATTAGGTACTTCATTATACGATATATATAAGATCCATATGTATAGATATCATCATCTATGTAAGATAAAAATATTGGGTCCATTATCTAAAAGTTTAAGATTTTGGATCAATCGATAGTTCAGCATTGTATCAGAGCATGAGGTCCTGAGTTCGAACCTCCGCTCTTCCAATTTATCCTCAATTGCCACACATTGTTTGGTGTGAAGACTCAGAGTAAGTAGTATTAGGTCAATGTTTCAAGCCGAATAAATTTTACGGCTTTCGCTTGAGGAAGAGTGTTAGATATACATATTGAGTCTATTACCTAAAAGCTTAAGTTTTTTGGTCAATTGGTAAGTTCAACAATCTACATCGAGAAAGCCATATGCTTTGGAAGAAGCTTGTATAGTTTGGGAAGAGGTTTTAATTGATTAAAAAGAAGAATCTATTTCAACCGATATGCCCTTTGGCACGGCCATACATAACATAGAATCATACTTGAAAATGGTGGACAATTAGCTAGAGCAACGAGTGCAGTAGCGAAAAGTATTAATGGAACATTAACCTTATTTTAAGACATAGACCCATTTTTAATATACGAGAAAAGAACCCGAGCGAGTAATAATAAAAACAAATTTAGAACGGAATTAAAAATAAAATTATTGTTTCTTATATATACTAATAAAAATTCAATATGTAAGCTTCTTTATTTTTTATTTAAATTATTTGAAAGGCTTAAGCCAGCTGAATTTTTGAGCCGAGTTGATGGAGCCGAGCCGGGAAAAGTAAGTCAAATTGACTATAGTGGGAAGACAGGTGGGCCCATGACACGTCATTAGATAAGATGCAAATTTTCATCCACCAAATGGTGGGGTCCCACTTTACTGTCACGTGATAAGGATGTTTCATATGTTCCATAGCCTCCCGGCATGGCATTATTGTAATTTTCTACTAATTTTCTCTAATTATTCCAAACTAACATAAATAGTTAAGTTCCAAATTATGAACCTCAGTATTAAAATTGTATTATTATTAGGTGCGCTACGTCCCTTGTCCCTTTCAATTGGTCTACAATAAGCATCGGAGAAAGTCACTCACTCATTCTTAAAACTAGCGATCGGAGAATGACCAATTACACATTCTTAAAATCAGCATTCTTAAGACCAAAAAATCGGACGGAAAGAGGAGTGAAAAGTGTTACTGTTTATTGACACATACAAAATCAGGAAAAACCTCTTAAATTATTTTAATATTGGATCTTCGACATATAATAGTTCTGAATCAAATCTCTTTCGAAAGAAAATCTTTTGTCTCATGGTATCCTGAACCTATGGTCATGGACGCGAATCCATTAGTATGAAACATTTTCTGCGCTATTAAGAAGAGTTATTAAGAATCACTTATTCTTAATAACATAAATAATTAAGTTCCAAATTATGAACCTAAGTATTAAAATTGTATTCTTATTAGTGTCATTGTTTGTTGACACGGACACTGGACCTTGGACATATAATAGTTCTGAATCGAATCTCTTTCGACATAAGATCATATATCTCATGGTAGCCTGAACTTACGATTATGGACCCGAATCCATTAGTATGAAACATTTTATTTTCCAAAATATATTTTTTTTAAGTTAAAAGATAAATAATTTTTTGTTTTAAAAAGGAAAGTTCCTTTGTATGATGAGGAAATAATGGGATATTATTGAATTGGTTGATGAATTAACATCAAAAATGGTCCCAATATCTTTAAAAAATTATATAATAAATTGGATAAATTTTAATTTATTTGACTTTTTTTTATGTTGGTTAGGTAAGCTATGAATCCTATGATTGTGAAATAGTCAATTTTAATTTTCATAAAAAATTAAAAATTAAAAATAATATTTGTAAACAAAAATGGAGTTTGATGGAATTGGGTTGGGCCTATTATATTTCAGTTAAATACGTTGGGTGGGCCTTGACATGTAGACCGGCCCAAATATGAATTCATATGTGATCTACAATTCAGGCCCAATTGAAAGAAATTAGGCCTCTCTTCCAATATGAAATTACATTTTTACCCTTTCTTCAAACCATTTGTATGCGCACTCTTTTTGGAGACCCATTTGCATACACGGATATTTATTGGCCGTTTCAAATGTGAAATTACGTTTTTACCCTTTTTTCAAAGCGATGGTGTACACCAGACTTTGAAAAACATAAAATCATCATCTATGCCATTGTTGATTGAAATATATATTAATACGAAATACATTTTCTTCATATATACGAGCACCTATTTATTTAATCTAATAATGAAAATGAAATTCTGCCATTAGACATGACCAAATAGTAATGAAAATTCATCATTAACAATTTTATTCTACACAATTCACCCTTTTTAATCAATGGGTTAATCATCAAATATCTAATAAACAAATAATGTTCCCATTAGAGAACAAAAGAATAATGATGAATCAACAAGTATAAAGTTGAACAAGTTCATCCAAGGATCCCAATTGAGATTCACAATTTTGAAGCATCCATAACAAATGTTCAAATAGCACAACTTCACATGGAAATACTGCATTTCCATCATCATCCATACTCACCAACTTTTGGAAGAGAGGATGGTTGACAACCTCGGTGGTCACTAGGTATCGCCGGACAGATTTTCCTACGTAAATTGCATGAACTCCGCCGCGGGGGGTGGTGGTGGTGTCTCCGGAGGAAGTTAACTTTGCGAATGATGGCCATTTTCTTAAGACTGATTTGAGCTTTGCTAGTTTTCCAAATTTTGCCATTTTTCTGTATTAGGAAATTGAGAAATAATGTGAGGAAAATAGGGTTAGGGTTAGGGTTAGGGTTAGGGTTTGCATGGCCCACAATTTGACATATAACAGCTAAGAATTTGATGGGTGCATTTGAGGAGAAATGATAGGGGAAGGTCCAAGAGATGTTTTCTATGGACCAAACCAATGGAACGATCGCACAATTTTCGAAATAATTTCTTGTTGTTTTCTTTCTATTCGGTATGGTCCAAGAATACTTTTTTGAAAGAAAAATAGCTGGAGAAAGGGTAAAAACGTAATTTCATATTGAAAATCGCCTATTAATATATGCAAAAGAAAGAAATAACTGAGAATTTATTGCAGGGATAATATGGTTATTCAATCTTCGATCGACACTTGTCATTTTTATAAGTGAAATGACAATCTTATCCCTCCAGTTGTTTAATTCATATTTTTGGCATTGGGGTTTTATTCTTTAGTATTCTAAGTATATAATTTAATTAGTAATTTCACTAATATCAACTTAATTCTTAAGTCTTACATTTGTTTCATTCATTGAATCTTTATAGAAATTGGGACAATTTGATTGATACCCATTTCTTTGTATTAGCATATGATATGATTGATATCCTTAATAGAAAAAAAAATGGTTGGTCCAAGCCAAGGAACAAAACAAACATTGCTTAATCAAAATTGGAAACAAAATATTAAGACAAATATATATTATATATTTGAAAAAAAGAGGTGGGGTTTGAGGCATTGTAGATGTTGTTGAGGTGTATTAAACAACAAATAAAAGGGTGTTTGTTGGTGAAGAGTCACCAAATTGCAATATTGAAAAACTCCAAATTTGGAAAAAGTACTAGTACATGTCTTTTGTTTTTTCTTTTTTTTTTTTAATGGACCCCCACATAAAATTACTTGCTCAAAAATAATATCGCGATAATTCATCCTAGACTCAAGAGAAATTAGAGTTTTGCGTAGTAAAATGTATTTAATAACTAATTTTTACGGGTTTTTTTGTAGACATACATTTGCCTATGTTTTCGATTTTTGGCGGTGTTTTGGTTTGATGGAAAATTAAATGCCTAAGCAATACCCAAGTACTGCAAAAGACTAGGTAGGAAAAGGGCGAAGAGAGTTTAATAAATAAGAACAAAAATTGTGGTCCAATGTTAGAAGCTTGGGGAAAGCTTGGGGAAAGTTGGATTGCCTACCTAACACATAATTTTTTACTGTTGTCGGATTTTATCACAAGTCAGTTCATTCTCTAATCCCGATGTCTTTGGGACATGTCACCAATCGAGGTTGAGATTTACAAGATTTCTAGGGTTTAGATCACTATATGCAAACTCTTAATTTGATTTAAGTATGTATATATACATGTAACGCTTAAGTATAATATTGTCCTCCAAACTAATATTCTAAATAACAAAGTACTTTCGTAACGTTTTACCCTCAAACTCGTATTTCGTATCATTTTGCAATTTTTCAAAACATTGTTAATAACTTTATCATGTTTGTGCCCTTAAATATATATATTTTTATTTTGTTTTTAATTTTAAATTTTAAATTTTTCTCATCTTCTTCTTTCATTTTCATCTTCTTCTTGAGTTTTTCTCTCATGAGTTTCTCAACAACCAAACAAAAATGAATACAAATCCTAATTCAAAAACTCTAAAATTCAAATTTTGGTTTTTGGAATTTAGGATTTTAGGGCAAAATTCGAAGGACTCATAAATTCGGAAAACCCATAATCAAAATTACAAAAAAGTGAGATTTACACAAATCCAGAAACCAAAATAAATAAAAAACCCAGATAAAGAACACAATAATAATCAAAACCCAGAATCCAAAATCAAGAAAAACAGAGTTTCGATCCCTCTTTTATATTTTTTGAACTAGGGTTTCGGTTTTTGTTAAATTGGTTTGTTACATGGTTGAATGTTTTGAAATATATGGTTTATGTGTTTTTGTTTTGATTAATTTTGAGAAGGTTAAGTTAATTGACTTCGATAGAGGGTTAGGGTTTCATTATGTGAAGTGGTTTTGATCGTTTTGAGATTTTGTTTGATAGAGAGTTTTGCGGAGACGAGACATGGAAAAGTGATTTTTCCGGAGATTTAGAATAACGATTATCATGACGAAGAAGAGGGGGAAGATGTAGATGAAGAATATTAAAAAAAAATAAAAAAATAAAAAATAAATGTAAAGGACCCTCGAGACACGTGGCAAAATAAAATCGTAGGATGACTAAAAAATGAAACGAAATAAAAGTTAGGATAAAACGTTACAAAAAATAATTTGGGGGTTAGCTTTTATTATTTGGGTATTAGTTTGGGGGACAATACTGTATTTAAGCCTACATGTAATACAGTCTTATATGCGACAAAAAACAAACATACAGTGATTCTTGTGGGGATTCATAATCGAGCAGCCACATACATTCTATTGCGATAACGAATCACTGTATCCTTCAATTCAAGCTGATGATTAGTTGTCCATACATAATATGAAACAAACTTTGGTATTGAATGTTGTAATGACTTTTGCTGACACTAGTAAAGAATAAAAAACAGTGATAATTAGTCATCTTAGAACATTACATCTCGACTCAAAATGAGACGTAAAGAGTCTATTCCGCGTATAAACAAAAGTAGCAGCTACAGGGTTTCACAAATTTAGTCGGACAGCTTTGGCCTCTTTTGTGACTTCGTCCTCTTTCTTTCGCCGCGTCTCTTCTTCTTTTGTTGAGATTCCTTCGAAGCAGAACTGTCCTCGTTTAACAAATGCTCGTAATCTTCCAGACTAGCAAATGGGGATGCGCCAGTTTTACCAGATTTCCGTTTTCCCTTTTGTTGATGGAACATCTCTTCATCAGCATCATCACTAATGTCATCTGCATCCCCGATATCTACAACATCGTCATCTTCACTACCGTCATCTGCATCCCCGATAGCTATAACATCGTCATCATCACTCCGAGCGTCGTCAGCAGTGGCATCAAAATCTGCCCCCTCGTCAAGATCCGAAGGAGCATCAAGTTCTGCATCACTCGTATTGCCAACCAAATCATCATCGTCTTCATTAGCAATTCCATCCAAATCATCGTAGTCGTAGTCACCATCTGCTTCTAGAGACCGGTTGGCAGAGTCTAGTATGTTATCAACTTCTTCGTTATCACTCTCACTGCCTCCATCCGCTCCAAACAATTCTTCGGCCTCATCATCATCATCTACTCTCTTCTTCTTCTTTTTCTTTGGTTTCTTTGTCGTATTCATTTTGTTCATGTAAAATTTGTGGAAGACAAAATCTTCTGGTGGAACATCATCTTCAGCCAATGAGATAATTTCGGGCCCAATTAAATGGTTGTTCACGTTAAGCTGGAAAAAACAAACACTGTCAGCAAAAGGGATTGACAGTAGGACAATGATAGAACTAATTTTTAGCTATAATATGTGATATTCTCGGGGCTTATATTATTACTATTTTTTACTAAGGGTCATTATTCAGATGGCTCGGGAAAATTAAGTAATTTGTAAAAACTTCTGCCCCCAACAGTCCACGAGTGATTTGAATATTGGGCACTAACTATATGAAAGGTGTTTCCATTATTCAATGGTATGAGAGAATAACATCGAACAGTGAGAGACAAACAGTATAAAAGCTTCATATAATAATGTCTCAAAAGCCGAGTAGTTCACCTTATTGTTATCTTTAATTTGGGATCCACTGTGCCATGTGTT
The DNA here is from genome assembly GCA_036897585.1 of Francoa sonchifolia. Lineage (NCBI taxonomy): Eukaryota > Viridiplantae > Streptophyta > Magnoliopsida > Geraniales > Francoaceae > Francoa > Francoa sonchifolia. The sequence goes on along the minus strand of JAYMTB010000309.1, from coordinate 5,386 downwards.
TGACTTCGGTTTTTTCTCCATGAGTTTGTCGAGAAAAGCAGGAAGTGATAGGTCTTTTAATGGGTTTCCATTGTAGATTATGTTGGCTCCAGAGAGAAGGGTTTGGGCCATGGTAGCAACCGATGGGTGCACATGTGAAGCTAGTACCATCAGCTCCAACCAACTTGCACGATCTGCATTGCTGTTGGTTAGAATGCAGAAAAAGTGGTCAGAAAACCAGGGGGAAACATACTCAAGCAAGCACCTAGACACATTCGGTACAAGCAACATAGAAGAGGCGAATACAATGAGAAATACCAGTAAGATGGTTCTCTGTAACGTGGATTGTACCCTCCAGGTAGCAATGACCTTTTAGAGGAGGGTACTTGAAGTCTGGATTCGCTATGATCAGATATTCTTTTAGATTCCAAAACTTCTTTTGAACCATCTTTGAAAAGCAAATCCTCTTCTTCATCTGAAACATCTTCAGAATGAGATGACTGAGAGACTTCATCTCCCGAAGAATCATCGTCCAAGTCGGCACCATCATCACTATGAGAAGTTTCATCATGACTCTGTTTTTTCTCTATTTGGGAGCTTGGTTCAATATCAGCCTCTTCTAAGATATCTTTAAAGTGCTCAAGGCCCTCATCAACCGATTCTTTCTGAAGCATCGACTTATCAGCATCTTCTACAATATCATCAAAGTGCTCAATGTCGTCATCAACTGATTCGTCTTGGAGCACCATGTTCCTGCATGCAGAGTAGTACTATAATCTATAATGGATGAACGGTTCAACTTGGTGCAGAATATACCATTAAATAACCCAAGGCTTAGGCTCACCATAAAGGTGGTCTTGCTTTAAGAACTTCAGATAGGAGAAAGAGACATCCACAGGCATATTGAGGTGGCTGCTGAAGCGCAACCTGTGTACATATTTGAATGCTTAGACTCAAATACTAAAAGCCAAGAGTGGGAAATTAAAAAACTATAAAAACATAAACCCGACTGCATGCATGGAGAAATTGATGCCCTCTTATGTTACTAAAAATATAAAAACATAAACCCGATTAGATGTGTGGAGAACAAACAGAGTTAGAACACATCATTACAAACCTGCAATAGGCGCTTTGAAAAGGAAGATACACGCTTCAAATTTACATCGCATTTCATGGCTCTCAGGACGAGTCCAATAAACATTTCTGCCTGAAAAACAAGCCATGCCATGAAAAGTGGAACGATCATTTAGTTCGAGGTTGAAATTAATCAACTGAAACCACAAGATATGATGATTATAAAAGCAAAAAAAAACATGAATTCAAAATGACCCCACTTGCCTGATTCATAGTTCAACTTTCAAAGGAGATTCTCATATATACAGGTCTGAAGCGAGGATACGATATATTATCTAAACAGAGAATGTGAAAAAACAAAATTTACTTGCCTTTGAAGAATTCATGGCAGCTGGAAGTAAGAGCTTTGAATACAAGGCACGATAAAATCGATCACTGACGATGTGGTTCTTGGATGAGATTTTGTCAAGAAGCATCAATGCTTGAACTCCTATGTTAAAATTCTTTGAATGAACCTACATGGTTAAATGTTTATATTTAAACCGAAACACCATAATAAAAGTAATGCCAGTACTAAACAGCATATCACATTCACAAAAATTAAGCTTAACTATCACTCTGTTTTAAATAAATTCACACAAATCCTTTGCAAGTACCAGTTGGAAGAGCATCGGTGTCTGGACCTCAACAACGTCATCTACCTCATTGCTTGAAACAAAAGGAAATGCTCTATTAACTCCCTGTCAAATTGTACAGAAATGAAGCAGTTGAAATTTTTTAGGGTTCACATAACCACAAAATGCAACAAGACTAATATATTAGAAAACTCAATCGAATCTATTGCAGTTTTCAACATGAAAAAGAGTATATGCATGCTCACTGTAAGAAGAGCAGATAGAATTCGTGAATCCAATTCCACATGAGATTCCAATGGTTCGTTCACTTTTCCATCCTTGAAAGAACCGACAGCTTTGGCATCCCCTGTATTGCTGCCTTTATCCGTCTTGCGACTACCACCTGCCTCAGTAATTAGTACCTGAAATTTATAGTGTATATTTTTAATATGGAAGACTAACTGCCCTGTGGTAATAATGCAACATAGATGATAAAATATTGTTCATAAGAGAAAATACGGTTTATTAAATATTTCCAATGGTAACACAGAAACAGTAAGATGAAAGGGGCACGAGTAATGACAAAAGTCCATCGAATTGAGTCATTGACTGAAAAGTGTATTTAAAAAGACTCAATAAGAAAATTTATATATGGAAGTATATTTATACCTTAAACAAACCAAAGTATACATCTATTAGACGTTTTGCCACCTTTGGACCGTCTCCTTTATTGCTGAGACGAATTTGGCTCAAAAAGTTGACCTACATGTATACGAAGATAGACCAATAGCATTCACAGTTTAAACATAGTCAAAACTAATCAATGCAGTTGCAATATGAAGAACCAGAGGAAAAAGAACTACAAACCAATCCGGGCATAGGATTCCGAAAAAGTTTTAAATGAGAAGTTGACATTACTAGCTTATTCCACTGTAGTTTGAATGTAAAAATGGAAATTATTATCAATAAAAAGGATTGACATACAGCGTGATATTTTGATCGTAATCCCAAATGAGGACGAAAGAGAAAAGAATCCACCTCATCAATAACCACAACCTGTAAAAAGAAGCTTCCAGAGTAATTATAGGATATAAAACAACCACAAAAATAAAATTAAATGAAGAGATTTACATCGAATAACAAGAGACCAAAGAAACCGTGAACAATGATAAAGAATCTAAAAGTATAACTACGGAAATGCTGTGCTTTTGATGTTCAGAAGCACAAACTCTTCCAGGAAAGAGATGCAACTCACCACATCACATTATATAACCAATTTAGGCAATATGCTGAGGCAGGAGCTACCATGATTAAAAGTAAAAGTAAAAAGCACAAAAAGAAAAACCTGTGCAAATAACTTTGAGAGGCACCTAATGGTTAGGGAAGGAAGGGGGGGTGGGGGTGGGGTGGCTTATGCCAGGACCAATTTCTAACAGGAAATAATCTAACGTGACATATCAAACTTCCATAGATGATGTCAATGTCACCTCTCCCTCCACTTCGAATGCTTTAGACATTTCAGTTTTTCTATGTTAGTATGGACTATAATAGCTAGGGTAAAACAGTAATAAATAACAGAGTCCAAAATAATAAATACAACAAACAACTGGAATTAGCTACACGAGATAGTAGTACCTTCATATTTGGATGCTTAGACAAAAGATTTGTCAAGTGAAACTCAGCATTGGATGCACCCTTATGTTGAGGGTCCCCAAGCTGTCAGAAACCATAAATAATGAAAAGACATTAATACCACCAGAAATACATAACAATATTTCACATTTCCAAATGAGGGGGAAAAAATACTTACTTTGTTTACGAGTGCAGAAAGTAACCTGCGCTCTTGCTCTGATTTGTTCTCCAGAAGTGCATACATGATCTGAAGCAATCAGAAAAAACAAGAAATATTCAATCAATAGTATCATGTCAGCATGCCCGAGATGGATAGACAATTTTGGTCAAACGACATTCCAACTAAAATTTTTGTAAATTGTTCATAGTTCAGATCCATGTTTTCCCGGATTCTCATACAATTTATAAAAGGATGCTATTCACTATTTAAATGTACACCTGTTAGATGTCATGTCATGCACAACACCATTAGTAGAGTCCAGACTCCAATAAAAAGTTGCAGATCCTTATGTTTTATGCCCTAAACATCTAGATATTATATTGAAAAGTTTTCTTTTGATTAATCCACTTTATGTCCACATCAACCACAAGCAAAGCTCATTCAAAAAAATAATATCTACATATTCTTGCAAAGTCTCTTCAAGTTAACAAACCAACTCCATTAGCTTTTCAATAGAATGTGCACTAAATAATGATGAAAAGCCACTCAGCTATAAAGCACAAAAAAGAAAATGCCAAGAGTAAATGAGAAGATCAACCTTCAATGACTTGTCTTTTAGTAAAGCTAGCATATCTCTTGAAGCTTCCTCGAGAGCAGAAACAAACCGCTCAAACCTGCGATAGTTTGGCATATCCATCAGGCATTTTCATTACGAAGATGATATTAGCTTATGAAAAGGATTGCACACAAATCCCACAAAGTGAAAAAAGTGATAGGCAGAAAATGTGAGTACACTCTGCCTCTACTTTATTATAACAAAGGTTAAAATTAGCGTGAGTCTTTGAAGCTAATGATATGGAACACAAATTTCTTCTCATATCAACAATACCAAATTTCATCAAATTCAGTAACAAGTATTTAAGAAAACTGGATAAGAAACTACATCATTTGAAACATAAATACTATGACTTGTAAGTCCTGGTCTTAGGAGAAACACAAAAGAATAGCTTGCCAATGGCATATCTATTGATAGAATGACATTAAAAGATAATAAATTAATTAAAAAAAAAAAGGGAGAAATGCAGATACCTCTGCTTCAAGCATTCCTCCCAATACCATAATAGTAGAAGGGAATAACCATCTTTAGTCTCAGGAAGTTGATTTACTGGCCGCTGTAAAAGGGTCTTTAGCTTGCGATCAGGTAATAAACTGATAAAGACAGTATAAAGAGCAGTTAGTGCACGATCAAGTGTGTAACTCGTGCATAAGTTTGTTGAAAAGCACTTATAGGTACAACTATGTAAGCCAATAAGATCCAATACAATCTAATTAATTTCTTATAAAAGTTGCCTAAGTTCTTGTCTCGCAAAAATAGAAAAAGTACTTTTTCCTGATACAGACTAACCATCTTAATCATGAGACTCCGTTGGTAATACAAATATAATCATCAATCCATAAAGAAAATTTGAATTGAACAGACAGGCCATCAGTCTAGGGCACATCTCACACCAGTGAGTACTAATGCCTCGCAAGGTCAAAAATCAACTGCTTGGTAATTACCCAAAACGAACAGGAAAATAAATATCAACCTGAAAATGAATAGTTCTTTCAGTACGTCAAAACCTGTCAATGCATGGCGCTTTCCCACTTTTGATGTTACCATTCCTGCACGAAGACTTGGTTCGATTAAATAAAGGCCAAAAGCAGCAAACCAGAATTCATATTTTAGTTCCAAAGGAACTCCAGATAAGGTAGAGGAAGCAATTCAGCAAGCCATTCCTTAAAAAAGACTGCTTAGAAATCACAGAACCAGGTAAGTTCAGCACCTTGTCATGTCACCAATTATATATAACATATACTCAACAACACATAAAGAAATGGTAGGAAACTTGGAAAGGAAAATAAACAAGTCCTAAAGCACTTCTCA
>JAYMTB010000308.1:0-15587 GCA_036897585.1 Francoa sonchifolia | reverse complement strand
AAGGTTGTTTCCATATTTAAATTTCAAACAAAATATCTTTGACCAAGTCTTTCTTTAAATATATTTTTAATCAACCTTTTATCTTTAAAGCTTACTTTCCAAAATTCAATAAATAATATCCTCCGGATATTATTTTCGAATATTGAATATTCTCATATATTATCTTCAAGATCTCCTAATCAGAATTTTGTCGCGGAAGTTTTTATTGTCAAAAATTCAGCCAACTCTTGTTACTTTAAAACATGTTTTAACATCCAATTTTATATACATTATATTTAAAAACTATTAATTATATTAGTGTCAAAATGAAAATCACATAAATAATATTTCCATAAAAATTGTAAAATAGAAAGTTGGAGGATAGGGTGGGATGGGAAATGGAAAAGGGAAAGAATGGGGATTCTTATCACATTGGGTTTAGTTATTTGGGTGATGTAAAGGATTTGAATGTGACAGCAAGAAAGCAAGAAATGGGATTTGGATTCACTCTCTAAGCGGTGGATTGGAATTTGGTTGCATGTTTTTTGGATTTTTCTTCATTTTGTCTCTGGATCATCTGTATTCTCATAAATCCATTCATGAATATACAGACAAAAGGTTGTAAAACAAAATATTAATTTGGAGAATTAATGAAATTACCTGATCCCAATATTCACTCAATTTTTCCACCACGTACCTTTTTTTTATTGAAAAAAAATTATTTAGTTCATGCTACGGTTGGCCTAATGACAAACCGACTTTATAACAACTCAAATTGGGCTTTCACATAAATTTTAGGCCTGGCCATGACCTAGCCCAAGCCCAATTAAATCCAAGTTTTATCTACGTTGATAAAACTTAAAAATATAATCAAGCAAAAAAATAAAAAAAAAACATAAATTTACTGGTCCGATGATGTACCCTAGAATTTTTATTTATAAATTTAGATTACAAATTAGAAGAATGAACGTTTTATATAAAAAAAATTAAAGCAGTAGAAAATTACTAAATTAGCCCCCTAAAAAAGGCGCTGCTATGGAGACCCCTGTTTAATGCTCGGGCAAGAGGTTCTCATCCCTTAATAACTCTAGGCGAATACTATAAGTATTCAAATGGAATAATCAAATTCCGCATCTCTGATAGGTCGGAAATTAAGTGTGAGTTTGAAAAAAGTCACGCATAATATGTGACAGCAAATAAGAAAGAAGAATGTAAGCACCGCCGGAGCGGAGCAGTAGACAGCTGGGAAGGTGGGAACCCGTGGGCGCACCAACTCTTCCTTTCCGCAGTTACCTTGTGACCTTCCCCTCCTTTCATTTTCACAATATTCTCTTACTTTTGGACCTTTATTATTTTTCATTTTCCAACCACATTTTATTCTCTTTTTTAAAATAAAGTTGGTCAATTTTTTATTAGATTTGTATCGTCTTATTAATGTACTAAAAAATCCACATAATCTAATATTATATAATTGACTTGGTGAATTAAGATAGATTCATACAAATCCAAGATGTATTTTTGGAAAATTCTATAGCGGACGTTTCTCAAAACACATATTAGATAGATACTAACTAATCATTGAATCAAGTTCATATCCTAAAATAATATACGAGTGAGCTCAGTGATTATGGTGAATATTCCATACATTATGGGGTTTGAATTGGTTTGAACTAGAGTGATTTGACGATTAATATTAATAATACAACGTGGGTCCAAACCATACATCACAAAGCATAACAAAATCATAAAAATTAAAACCAAAAACACCAAATTAAAGCTTCCATATCAAAGCTGTCACCAGGCAGCCATTAACACCCATATTTCTTCATCCATTATTTCTCTATATAAACACCATTTTCTTCCTCCAAAGCTCACACATTTAATCATCAATGGCATTTTCAAGTAATGGGTTTTGCTTATTTCTTGTTTTTCTTGTTTACATTTGTTCAATAATGGCTGCTGGAAATTTTTACCAAGATTTTGATATGACATGGGGTGATAAAAGAGCTAAGATCTTCAATGGAGGGCAACTTCTTTCTCTTTCGCTCGATAAGGATTCCGGCTCGGGTTTTAGGTCTAAAAAAGAGTATTTGTTTGGGAGGATTGATATGCAACTTAAACTTGTTGCTGGTAACTCTGCTGGGACTGTTACTGCATATTATGTAAGTCTATATTTATATTTGGTTGATCAGTTAAATTCTCATTTGATCATATTGTACATATCATTTTCTAGCACTCCCTCGTATGTGTTGGCTTACTGAATAACAGAGTACTCTACATGGAAATACTAGATAGATCATTTTTGAACTCGAGACCTTGAAATATCAGATTCTCTACATGTAACATTAAAGTCTTGAACTCGAGACTTCTAGAATAATAGGCTCTGATACTATATTAAACTGACCTTACAAGTTTAAACCAAACTAATATGTACATGCATGGTCTGACAATGTCTCTCGCATCTAGACTAATTTAATTTTAACCTTTTATGTGACGTGTACACTAGTGCAAACTACTCCTACGTTGCACTTATTTTATAAATGAGATTCTCAAGCTCAAACTTGAGACATTTAGGTCAATTGGCCCTAATAGTTGAAAATAACTTCACTTGTAATTTATACAAATACAAATTTTGTTTGTTAAAGTTTCGTTTAGTTTAATGAGTAATAAAACATGTTGACTTTTTTTTTAATGATATTGATATTTGACCTATGCATGTTTCATTCTACAAATTTGAATTTTAAAATAGACGTGTTTGTGATGCAGTTATCATCACAAGGACCAACACATGATGAAATAGACTTTGAATTCTTGGGAAATTTAAGTGGTGACCCTTACATTCTTCATACAAATGTATTCACTCAAGGAAAAGGAAATAGAGAGCAACAATTTTATCTTTGGTTTGATCCTACTAGAAACTTTCACACTTACTCTATTGTTTGGAAGCCTCAACACATCATGTAAGCCCTAACCCTAACTTTACTTTCTCCTTATATTTTCATATCATCAACTCAGATCATAATAAAGGCTGATTATTAGATTGTATGAGCCGAGTTGGCCTATTACCTAAACTCAATTTAAGGTCAAATTTGAATTCACCTTAAATTAAAATTTAGGGTATTTGAACTTACATTCAGATCACTTTATTTGAATTGAGATCGAAGTAACCTAAATAAATACAAACATAAATTATTTGATTATTTTTTTAATAAGAATATGAATATATTAAAATCTATTTTCCAAATATTTGTTCTATTAAAACCTTTTTTTTTTAAAAAAAAAAACACTAATTCAATATAGATTTCCTTGCGGAAATTTTGAAAATTTTTCATATTTTATTTTGTTATCAGAAAAGTTTAAACTCATCTCAGCTCAAATTCATTTTGAACTAGGATTCTAAATTTTTTGAACTGAACCGTTACAATTTTGAACTAATTCAATCCGGATGACAATTTATCATAATAAAATACCTTTTAATTTCTATATGTATATATTTATTCGGGTTTTGACCAGTTTTATCATCTCTACTAACACTAACACATGAATTTTTAAAATCTTTTTTCAGCTTTTTGGTGGATAACGTACCTATAAGAGTATTCAAAAATAGTGAATCAATAGGAGTCCCATTTCCCAAAAACCAAGCAATGAAAATGTATTCAAGCCTATGGAATGCTGATGATTGGGCAACAAGAGGAGGATTAGTTAAAACTGATTGGTCCAAATCACCATTTATTGCTTACTATAGAAACTTCAAAGCTTCATCAAATGGTAATAATAATAATATTGAACTTGATGAACATGGAAGAAGAAGATTAAGATGGGTTCAAAAACATTTCATGATTTATAATTATTGTACTGATTTTAAAAGGTTTCCTCAAGGTTTCCCTGTTGAATGTAAACACTAGATCTTGATTTGTTTCGTGTTATAATAAAATTAAATTTATTATTATTATCTTCGTTTGTTATTATGAACGATTCGATATTTTTCATTAATTTGGATAATGAACTGGCTACAAGAATGGTAACCACTAATTCCAGTTTATAGAAGTAATAGCCTAAAATAAACTCCTAAAAATCATCAATTTCACTAATTCAAACAAAATATATATATGATAATATAAAAAACACATAGGATCCTAGTTGGGCCTCTCTCACTCAAATCCAATAGTATTCATCTGTCATTTTATATTATTAATTTTCTATTTTAAATTACTAAATTATATAGTCAACATGTAACTTCAAATAATTATGCCTTCTTCATTTAAATCTAATTTTTCTTTTTATTATCATCTCATTTTAATTCCAAAATCAATCACATTCTGAAAAAGGAAAAATATATAAATTAATTAATTACAATCAAATTTCTTGATTGAACTCATTTTTTTTTAATTAATATAATTTAAATTTACATATTCAATTTCATAAGGTGTTAATTTTTATTTATTTCAAAATAGAGTTTATTAGGTCCGATCAGTATAGTGTTTCATACAGTGTCATCACATAGTCCGTAATACTGTTAGTTACATGCATAAACAATGCAGTAAATTTAAATGACACGTAAAAATTATTCACGCAGTTCGGTGCTCACACCTACTTTTGCGGATCCACACTCATAAATAAAAGTTTCACCAAAAATAATATTTTACCCACCTTAATTCGGTCTAATACAGATTTCGGACTCCCTCCTAACATTGATGCCGCAATTGGACAAAAATAATTATTCCTCTACCTTTCACTCAAAGACAAGATGACTTATCTCTTGAAAAGCTCAATTAACGGCTCAATGATTGCTTCACGCAAACAACACTTGATCTACCAATTCGATACACCATTGATCTCCTTTGATTAAATGATAAGGCGGAGGAATTTTTACATTCAAGCTCTCTCACATATCATTCATCATCCTCAATCATCTTCCTTCAACATTCTTCAACGTATATGAATATTTTTCCAATCAATCTTTTTACCATAATAAGAAATAATCAAATATCATTCCAAATCAAGCATTAGAAAATTCTTTCCCGAATAGAAAAATTGTCAAATAACATTGGTCACTGTTTCCGTAAATAGATAATATTCTCTAAATATCTAGTTTTCATAATTCAAATCCCTATATTTTCTGATTGTACAATATTTCGAGATTATTTGCTGCTGATATTATTTTCATGATATCTTGCGGAAGCATACTCAAAAACTGCCAACACCTTTTGATTTAACAATCTTCCCATTTGGTATTTTTGACAAAACCATCATATACAGCTAGTAGCATTATCTAAATCAGAAAATGTATAATGTAAGGAAACTAGATAGCCACAATAGAGAAGTACACGTGCCCAAAAGTTGACATATAACATGACTCCCTCTCAATAATTGCATTCCAACATAAACTCCCTCTTAGTTCAACACTAATAACCTTCAACACATAATACCACAACAACATAATCTCCCCAAGGCACACAAGCCAAACAAACACCAACATACTCAATCATCAACCAGTTACCAATACCAATATTTTTCCCCTATTTTTGTCAAAAAGAACCAAAGGAAAAACGAAGACTCCCCCTCAGATGTTGGAATTCCACATAGCAAAAATAATAAAGTTCTCCAACAAATACCAACAAATACCAGCATCAGACCAACACAACATATATCAGTATCATAGCCAACAAATATCAGAGTGTAAATATCACTTTACCAAAAATCACTTTCTCCCCATCTTCTTCAACTGTATAGACTTTTTTAGACTTCTTCCTTTTGGACTTCTTCGAGCTAGTCACTTCCCTTATAAAATTACAGCCTTGTGGCATTCAATTTGAATCTCATACCAGTCCTCTCAGTAGGACACAAAACAATGGTGTTTCAACACCACCAGATACACCACCATCAGTAGCAATATGAATAATAGATTCATGACCAGCAAAAGTAGCAGTAATAGGGGATACCTGATTAGGAACGTCTTCTTGATCAATCAGTAGTCTGACCACCTTGTCCAAACACCTATGTATTATTACCACTCTTTGTTCTAGCCATTTGACAACGAGTGAACACACCCACAAATTTCATATACAATTTTACACAACCTACCCGAGACATACTCTTGACACAAAACAACTGCGTGGGCAAACACTCAGAATTAAGTAAAACGATAATGAAACCCCAAAACAGCAAGAAAACCTTGACACTAAAGAATAAAAAAAATCCTTTTTTTTTAATGATTCACTCAGTTTTGTTATTTCTTTAGTTCCACTTTGGAAGTGTAACTTACATATCTTACCATGTCTCAGTAACTGACACTTGGTTTGTCTCTGGTTTGTACTCTTCCATCAAGATCTCTAATAACGTCATCCAAAGACTGATTCTTCCTGACCTTTGCTGAGGATTCTCTGTGGACTGGTTCACCTTCAGACTGTTCTATCTTCATAGGTGTTTCACCAGGTGTTTCGCGAAGTGTTGCAACACTTGTTCCACAATTTTTCACTGCAACTTCATTTTCTTCACTTCCTTCAGCTGACACTTGTACTTCACCATCTTTCATCAGTTTGTAACATTTATCAACAGAACGCACCGCTTCCATAATCTGATTGCTCTCATTGTCCACCACTCTGCAAGTATCCTTTCTTATCCATATTTTCTTTTGATTGTTATTTCTTACTTCAACTTTCTTCTTAGGAGTGCTTCTAGAAACATAACTAACATTTTTCCTTCTTAAGTCATACAAAAATTTATTGCATTTTGGCCTTATGTGACCAGGAACACCACAGTAGTGACAAACAGGTTTATACACTTTCATTTTACCATCAAAAGCATCGGGTTTGTTCTGACTTTCCTTCACAAATACAGTTTTCACAGTAGAGGTTTTACCTTCATATCCAAGACCATGTAGATCACCACTTCTTTTACCTACTTCTAGGATTTGATCTAACTTTTTACTACCAGTGTCCAGTTTCCTCAGAATACTTTGTGCAGCAATCAACTCAGCTTCTATAGTTCTCAACTGCTTATCTCGAGCATCCAACCATTTCTTGCTCTTTCATGCCTTTCTCAAGCATCACTTTTTCTTCCTCAAGTTGTTCCATTTGAATTCTCAAGGATTTGTTGACATCACATACCATGATCCACTTATCGAGTATGATCTTATATGTTTCCAGCAGCTGACCCTCAATGATATCATCTTCACTTTCACTGTTTTCCTCAAGCATAGTCTTCTGTTGGCTTGGTGTTGCAAAACCAGAAGTAACACTTCTGTCAGAAACAGTGCTAGCAGTGAATGCAACATGGTTGTTGCCATATTTTTCGTCTTTTTCCTCACTGCTTTCAGACTCATCATCACTCCCACTGACATTAAAATATTTCTTTTTCTTCTTTAGTGTGTTGGCACATTCAGCTTGTACATGCCCAAATCATTCACATTAATGACATTGAATCCCTTTTTTTCTTGATTTTCTATTCTCCTTTAAATAAGTTTGTCATGTCTCTTCCTTTTACAATAGCTCCTCCTCTGTTAGTGAACCTATTCTTCCTAATGTTTTTCCGAAAAACCTTGTTTAAATCCTTTGTCAAACGTACAAGCTTTTCTTCCAGATCTTCAACAGTTATAGCATTTGCAGAGATGTGTTCTTTATGACTGGTGGCTTAGAATGCAACACTTTTCTCATTCCTGTCCTTTTCTCTTCGGTTTGTCTCCAGATTCATTTCATATGTTCTAAGGGACCCCATTAATTCATCCAGTTTCATGTTGTCCACATCTTTGACTTCTTCTATATCAACCACTTTCATAGAAAATCTTTCGGGTAGTGACTTTAACACCTTCCTCACCAGCTTAGCTTCCAAAAAAAATTCACCAAGAGCAAATGCCTCATTAGAAATATCACATAATTTAGCATTGAATTCAGACAAAGTTTCAGTTTCAGACATGTAGATATTTTCAAACCTGTTGGTTAAAATATGAAGTTTAGATAACCTTAATGCTGGAGTTCCTTCATAGGTAGTTTGTAGAATGATCCAGACTCATGGGCTGATTCACAAGTTGAGATTAATTTGAATTGATTTACATCTACTCCATTAAATATTGCATTCAAAGCACGAGAGTTATATTTCTGCCAGCTTGTCTTCATCTACTGTCCAAGCCTCTTCTGATTTCATCATCTCATTTTCTTCAGTATTCACTACTACATGAGGTGACCATTTTGTTATCACAACATGCCAGGCCTTTTCATCAATAACCTTGATAAATGCTCTCATTCTCGCTTTCTAGTAGGCATAGTTTGAGCCATCCAACAATGGGGGCCTAGATACAAATCCTTCTTCCTTCAGTGTGTCCATATTGACCAGATGTCTAGAATCACACCAAGAGCCAGTTGGTGCACCGGCTCTGGTACCAGTTGTTAGGTCTGGTCAGTATAGTGTTTCACATAGTGTCGTCACACAGCCTGTAACATTGTTAGGTACACGCATAAACACTACAGTAAATTTAAATGACACACAAAAATTGTTCATGCAGTTCGGTGCTCACACCTACGTTTGTGGGGCCACACCCATAAATAAAAGTTCCACTAAAAATAATGTTTTATACACCAATTCGGTCTATTACATATTAGACTCCCTCATAACACTGATGCCGCAATTGAACAAAAACAATTATTTTGAAATTAGGAACAAGATCTCATTTGTTCCCTCTACCTTCCACTCAAATGTAGGATGGATTATCTCCGAAAAAGCTTAATTAACGGCTGAATGATTGCATCACGTATACAACACTTGATCTACCAATTTGATACACCATTGATCTCCTTTGATTAAACTTTAAGGCTGAGGAATTTTTACGTTCAAGCTCTCTTACATATCATTCATCATCCTCAATCATCTTCGTTCAAAATTCTTCAACGTATATTAATATTTTTCCAATCAATCTTTTTACTATTCTTTCCATAATAAGAAATAATCAAGTATCATTCCAAATCAATCATTAGACAATTCTTTTTCGGATAGAAAAATTTCAAATAACATTAGTCACTGTTTCCGTAAATAGACAATATTCTCTAAATATCTAGTTTCCATAATTCAAATTCTCATATTTTCTGATTGTATAATATTTCGATATTATTTGCTGCTGATATTATTTTCATATTATCTTGCGGAAGCATACTCAAAATCTGTCCACACTTTTTGATTTAACAGAGTTCAAATCAAATTCGGAATTGTTCTAACTAGGATCCATCGGAAAATTAATTCTACCTCCTATGAAATATATAAGTTTTCCAATTCATATGTTGATTTAGACACAAGAGAGTCTTATGTCGAGTTCCGACTCGACACTCTGAATTGTTCATATTGTTATCTTTTATTTCAAGTTTTCAGGTTTTCGGATCCCTATTCAACTTCAGTTGATACCCGTATTTCACCTAAATTATCTGATCCAGATTAAATAATATATAAAATTTTACACATTCATTAAATATTAATCCGAGTACAATTTTATAACCAGATAAAATGGCAAAAATTATTGTGATTTTTTTTATGTTACTTACACTTTTTATATCCGTAATTAGATAGGATTACAAAAATATGGTTGTAATTTTTTCCACACCATCTTTGTGATTTCTATTATTTTGTAAATTTTATATCATATATTTTGCTGTACTATTGGAATTCATAACAAAATAAGTAAATTGGATAGGAAAGAGGGAAATTACCACACTAATCCTGAGTAATTGTAACTAATCAGTCACTAGGGTATAAATGCAATTAGTTTTTTAATAATAATTACAAAAATTACTCTTCAAAAACATTTCCAATATATTCCTAATCACATTTAGAAAATATTAAATTTTAATGATTTTTTTGGGAATATGATTATTAGTTAACATAGATTTTATGTTGTCCAAATTCAAAAAATAAAATAAACAGAACAGAAGTAGGAGTGAAAAAGTAGCAAACCCATACGTCATTTCTTATTTTATTTTTTTAATTAAAGTGATTCAATTTAATAATTTTCCGTATTTTGCTGTCTAACTTTATAAAAAACCATAAAAAATACAGCAAAACGGAAACGCGTAGCGTGAGTCCAACAACTGCATGTTGCGTTATCAAATCAAAACCCATCTTCTTCTCCTCCTCTTCTCAACCACTCCCTCACCTCTCTGCTCTTTTCTCTCTGACAATGCCGGATTTCATCAACCCCTCCCTTTCTCTCCTCCCTCTCCTCTTCCTCCTTCCGTTCCTTTCCACCGCTGACGATGCCTCCTTCATGTCCTCTCTCTTCTCTGCCTTTTCTTCTCCTCCAGACGGCTGGGTTAAATCCTCCTCCTACTGTCAGTGGAAAGGCGTCAATTGTGATTCTAGTAATCGAGTTACTTCTCTTAATCTTCCCACTCGGAAGCTTTCTGGTACTCTTCCTTCAGATCTTAACTCGCTTTCTCAATTACAAACCCTAAATTTACAAGATAATAAGCTTTCTGGTGCTTTACCTTCGCTTGCTAATCTCTCTTTGTTGCAAGAAGTTTATCTTGATAGTAATAATTTTACTTCTGTTCCCTCTGGTTTTTTGCTTGGACTTACTCGTTTACAGATTCTTAGTTTGAGTGAGAACAGTGATCTTTCTCCTTGGATGTTTCCTTCTGAATTGACTGATTCATCTAGTTTAGTTACGATCTATGCTGGTAATGCGAATCTGTTCGGTTCTTTGCCGGATATTTTTGGTTCATTTCCGAATTTGCAGAATGTTCGGCTTTCTTATAATAATCTTACCGGTTCTTTACCGGCGTCGCTTGGTGGATCTGGAATTAAGAATCTGTGGTTGAACAATCAGAAAATGGGATTATCTGGGAGGATTGATGTGTTGGCAACGATGAATCAGGTGGCGCAAGTTTGGTTGCAGAAGAATCAGTTTACTGGGCCGATTCCAGATCTTTCTAAATGCGATAGTTTGTTCGATTTGGGGCTTCGGGATAATCTTCTCACTGGTGTTGTGCCGGCCTCGTTGATGGCACTTCCTGCCTTGCAGAACATTACTTTGGCAAATAATAAGCTGCAGGGTCCTGTTCCTGAGTTTAAGAGTGGTGTTAGGACTGTGAATGATGGTACTAATAGTTTTTGTAATACATCTCCTGGACCTTGTGATCCACAGGTTACTGTTTTGCTTGAGATTGCTGCGGGGTTTGGATATCCTGTGTTGCTTTCTGATTCATGGAAAGGGAATGATGCTTGCAGTCAATGGTCGTTCATCACCTGTAATTCGGAGAAGGTTAGGATTGTGACTCTTGTGAAACAGCAATTGGTTGGGATTATCTCACCCGCCTTTGCTAATCTGACTTCATTGCGAAATTTGTATTTGAGTGGTAATAGTTTGACTGGTTCAATACCGGAAAGTTTGACTACCTTGAGTGAGTTACAGGTTCTTGATGTGTCGAATAATAATCTCACTGGGGTAGTACCAATTTTTAAGTCCACTGTGAAGGTGACTACGTCTGGAAATGTTTACATCGGGACACCAACCCCTGGATCACCGGGAGGTTCGAATTCTACCACATCAGGCGGGAGCTCAACTGGGAAATCGAGCTCTCCCTCAACTGGTACAATTGCTGGTATTGTTATAGGTGTTTTATTCTTCATTGCTATTGTACTTTTTGTGATTTACAAATATGTGGTTAATAGTCGTCACAAAAAATTTGGGAGGGTGGAGAATCTTGGAAATGGGAAGGACATGGAACTGGGAAAGAATGGGACAATGGGTGGAATGAATGGGTATGGTGGAGTTTCGAGTGAATTGCACAGCCAAAGCAGTGGGGATCACAGTGACCTTCCTGTTTTTAATGGTGGGAATGTTGCAATTTCAATCCAAGTTCTTCGACAGGTGACGAACAATTTTAATGAAGACAACATCTTGGGTAGGGGAGGATTTGGAGTTGTTTATAAAGGCGAACTGCATGATGGGACGAAAATTGCTGTGAAGAGAATGGAGTCTGGAGCAATGGGAACTAAAGGAATGAACGAGTTTCAAGCTGAAATCGCTGTCCTTACTAAAGTCAGACATCGGCATCTGGTTGCTCTTCTAGGATCTTGTGTTAATGGCAATGAGAGACTTCTAGTTTATGAGTATATGCCACAGGGAACATTAACCCAACATTTGTTTGATTGGCGTGAGCTTGGGTGTACTCCTCTTACTTGGATGCAAAGAGTTAAAATTGCATTGGATGTGGCACGGGGAGTGGAGTATCTTCATAGTTTAGCGCAACAAAGTTTTATTCATAGAGATTTAAAGCCATCTAACATTCTTTTGGGAGACGATATGAGAGCTAAGGTAGCAGATTTTGGCTTGGTTAAGAATGCACCTGATGGAAAATATTCTGTGGAGACGAGATTGGCTGGAACATTTGGGTATCTTGCGCCTGAATATGCAGGTACACTCAGTAATTTTTCTTTCTAACATGCCACCATAAAATGCTGATTGAGATAGACACATTAATTTGGCTTTCTTCTTTATCTTTTCTGATTGAGATGGACGCATCTCTTGGACTCCAACGAACTTAATTGACCTAGACTGATTCTCATAACTTTACGTAAGCATGATGTCTCGTTGTTTTTTTCTAGCACTTATGATGCGGACATATCTGGTTTATTGGTTGAAATTACTGAATAGATGTTTTAATTTGCCAAGTAGGAGCAAATCATTATTTAATCATTGCAGGACACATTTCTTTGTTCTTGGAATAAATGCTACTGGTGACATAAGTACAAATCATTAGTCAAACATGATTGCATACATCTTTGTCAGAGTGAAATATGGTCTATTCCAGTTTAATGTTAACATCTTCATATCTTTGTTGATCTACAGCTACTGGAAGAGTGACTACAAAAGTGGATGTCTATGCATTTGGAGTGGTCTTGATGGAGCTTATCACGGGTAGAAAAGCGCTAGATGATACCGTGCCAGATGAAAGATCGCATTTGGTTTCATGGTTCCGTAGGGTCCTAGTCAACAGAGAAAGCATCCCAAAAGCTATCGATCAAACTCTCAACCCCGACGAAGAAACCTTGGCAAGCATTTGCAAAGTCGCTGAGCTAGCAGGACATTGCACAGCTCGCGAACCATACCAGAGACCAGATATGGGTCATGCAGTCAACATACTCGGTCCACTAGTAGAACAATGGAAACCCGCTTCCCAAGAAGAAGAAGATTCTTACGGCATTGATCTCCACATGAGCCTTCCTCAAGCTCTTCAGAGATGGCAAGCAGACGAAGGAACCTCAAGAATGTTTGATGATATATCTTCGTCACAATCTCATTCACGAGTTTCCTCCAGACCTCCGGGATTCCCAGATACATTTGATTCAATGGATTGCCGATGATATCAAATGGATGTAAAGACAGATTGCATAGCTGTTCAAAAAGCACGAAGGTATCAAAAGATCATACTTTTTAACAAATTCATTTGATTTGGTTTGTTATATCCTCAAGATCTTGATTGTGTCGCAAAAAAAAAAAACACTCGAAGAATTAGAGTAATGTTGTTTTTGTTGGATTCTTATTTAGCTAACAAAATTCTATTTGGTGATGGTGGGAAAAAGTTTGAATTTGTGAAGAGAAAAAAAGCAATGGAGGGTCTTAATATGTAACATATTCTTTTATTGTTGGTATCATTATTATTATCATTAAAGTTGTCTATTTTCTAGTGAATTATCTGGAATTAATTGTGTTTCATTTATATGAATGAATCTCCCTTGTGGTAGTGATGTTAATTAAGTGGAGATGCAATGAATTTGATAGAGTTATGACATTAATCGTTTTGAATTTGAATAGTACAAAACTCTACTCAAACTTGATCGAGATGTAACATTCTTTCATTGTTTTTTAATTTCTTTTTTCTAGTTAGTGATGACATTCTATTTGGTAAAATGAAAATATAATAGTAAGATTAAAAAAAATTATATGTTGCCTGTATAAAGGGCGAGATCTTGCTTTCATTTTAGCGCCGAAAGTTATTCTAAATAACATGGCAACGTGAGAAGTGAGATATTTCAATGATGTCTTTCATAAGGGTAAGATGCCCTGAATTGTTATTAGTTTTGACATATGTTAATTTAAGAGAAAAATCTTGAATGTAGTTATTTCTTTTTGGATATTCTTGGCTTTTATTTCCTAATATTATATAGGAGAATGATTTGGCTAGGTGTGACCACTAAGCCATATTCTAGTTTGAAAGAGATATAAATAACAGGTGTAACCTGAGTCATTCAATTTTTATTTCTAAAATTTGGCTGTAATTGCGGAAAATAATTGATTAATTAATAAAAAGAAAAATGATAAAGATGTTGAAAAGGTGGTGAGTTGAGGATTTGAAAGGTATGAATTAAATTTCACATGGGTTTGTGTTTTTTGGTTTGAAAAAGTTGTAGTTTTGCACATGTTGTAGTGTTGTGGTGGTGGGCGGTGTTTTGTTTTTATTGAATTCATTGTTTAGACATTGTTTTTTTATTCAAAACGACAAGGGGGATTTGAGAAATTAAATAAAGTCAAACTTATATTTAATCATTTTTATCTTTATGTTACAAATATGAATCGGTTAATTAACTAAAACTTAGATGTAGTGATTATTTAGATACATAAACAAATTCACTTTTCATGATTATGACAAAATACATTAATTTAATGCTGTATTTTTGTATTAATACTCATATGATTTCGGGATTTGAGAAATTAAATAAACTCGACGAACGATCGGATGTTTCTAACCCTAGACAAAGTGTAAAACTTAGATGATCACTCGGCTTAGGGACCCATTTTATATTTTTATAATTAATAGAGGTTTTCCCATAAAAAAACGTTATGTGAGTGTCGAATCCGTCAAATAAAATTCCTACTTATATAAAGGTAGTAATAGTGGTAAGTAGAGTCGAATCCACAGAGATTAACGCTAGACTCTACAAATTATGATCTAAACAATCCTAAGTCTAATTCAAATTAATTGAACACATAAAATAAATGTTTTTGAGTTTTATTTTTTGGTTTTAATAACAAATAAAGATAGTGGTCGAACTCTATCAAGAATGAAGAGATCACAAAGTTCATGAAAGTATGATGAAAAATATTTAGAGTCTTGATTTCACCTTATTGACGCCCTATGATAAATCTGTAATCCCATGATAAATCTCAACGAGTCAAAAGGTAAGTCGGGAATCCTTTTTCATTCAACTCTTTGGCATGAGGTAGTCAAAACTACCCAGTCACTATTGATAGCAGGGTTTTCTCCGGAACTCTATCAGTAAAAGGATGAAATTACTATTGGGATTCCCTATTAAGACTTCGTAAGACCAGCGGGCCATGGCGTTTGATATAGTGCTGAAATCTTACGCAATAAGTACCTATGGTCCAACCTAGTTACGCCCTGGCGTGGTGTCTAAACTAGGTTTCTGATTCACAAATAACTTCTAATATTATAGTCCCCGTTGATTCAAAGAGAAATATTAAGAAATACATTTAGCTACCTTCTTTAAAGAGTTGAATTATATTGGAATCCCGACTTACCTTTTGATTCGTTGAGATTTATCTTAGAAAAGCTTATTTATCATAGAATATCATTATGATGAAATCAAGACTCTAGATATCCTTT
>JAYMTB010000307.1:0-15596 GCA_036897585.1 Francoa sonchifolia | reverse complement strand
ATGAGTCTCCTGAGGTATTTTGGCTTCTCTGAACCCCCAATACCCCTTGCATTCTAAATAATTGTACTAATCATGAGTGCAGTGGGTATTAAAACTGTTCATTGGACTTTTCTCAGCCCTATTATGAAAATACTCTTCAAGACTACCACTAATGTTTTGAACTGAATGAGATCTTTGAAGCAGGTTACGGGTTTGCATCTTCAATTGTGTAATTATATAAATATTAAGGCTATGATTATTTAAGAGTAAGCAGAGGGGGAACAATTATGTATCAAACACATTAGAATTAGGTTATATTTGGAAGTATAATATTAGGATAATAATAATAGATTTTGGTATTTTAACAAATAATATTGTGATTAGATGAATGAGTCAAGAAGTCTTACTTTATAGAACTCACCTTATATTGTTATGCTTGCTATGCTATAAATCATGTGAAAATACACTAATCAAACTTGGACAGCAATGATAGAACAAATTGAATATGGTTGAGCAATGCCAATGTAGATAGGCTCAAATTTAGTGGTTGAGCTATTAGGTTGTGCATTTTTTGTACCTAAAAAACTATAATATATTGCTATTAGACTTAAAATAATGTATTTACAACTTCCCCATCCCACGTGTCATAGAGATTGTCCTATTCAAGGCATCCTCACTAAATCTTTGTCAATTTTCTTTTCCTGTTATCATGGGCCATTGTAGTGCCTATAAAAATGTCTCTATCATAAAAAATAAAGGATACTAAACCTTATTAAATTGTTAACTAATATAGGATTTTGTTCTTTTGGTTAAGATTCAATCTAGTTGGTTCTCAGGACAACATAAAAATATAAAAATTATGAATACTACGTAGTTGAATGTAGTAATTAGAACTGGTAAGCACTAAGAATTTTGGTTAGAACTTATATGCACTAAATTTTTTGTATTCTAGGATGGTGTGTCACTTACATATGTTACCCTAACCATGCTTTTATTTACTTGACCTTATTGCATTCTGATATTTAAACTTACGTTAAAAGTTGTTAATGTGTAATATATTTTTTATTTTTTACTTTTTATGTTATATAATTATTATAGTTATTGAAATCCAAGCTACTATACCACAATATTTATGAAGACCGAACTTTAATCCTCGCATTCACAAAATATTTAAGGGAAGACAAAATTTAATCCCCGCAATAGTTAGATAACGAAGCAGAAACTTTCGTTTCTACAGTTCAAAATGATCAAATTCAAAAGACACGTGCTTTCGCGAAAAATCCCAAATTTGACAACAAAGAAACATCAACAATAACAAAAATAAGACATGTCTGGTCAAGTAATGGTCCAAGCTGCTACCTTTTTTCTTGATTATGTCCATCTTTAATTTCCCATTTCATCACGTGTAAAAAGTGCACCAAAACAACTTGTACGATCCCCCGAACCTTCACCATCAAACGCTACGCTACCTTTACTTTTTTCAATAATCAACAAATACCAACTTTTCACGAGACCATTTTTGGTGGTGGTGGTGGTGGTGGTGGTGTATGCAAAAGGCCCTCCAATTCAATTACCTCACAAAAAACCCCCAATTTTCAGCCCCTTTCCATTTATATATTTGTTAATTTGAATGCGGGTTTGTGGGTATTTGGAGGAGTTGTGAATTGGGGGATGGTAAGTGATGGCTGGGGGCGGGTGCGTTATGCCGGCGGACCCGCAGGCGATTGTGGCGATCAAGAAGAAACCCCAGTCGTCGAGAACTTGGATTTTGATGGATTGTTCAGGGGAAGGGACGGTTTTGGATACGGACAAGTATGCTATTATGCATCGAGTTCAGATTCATGCTCGAGATCTTCGGATTCTCGATCCGCTTTTGTCGTACCCGTCTACGATACTCGGCAGAGAGAAGGCTATTGTTCTTAATTTGGAGGTTGATTAGTTTTTATTTTCTTATGGTTTTTTTGTGTTTGTTTGTTGATTGAATGTATTGGAACTGATTTTGGTTGTTTGTTTGGTTTTGTATTGTATTGTATTTGGGTGAGCAGCATATTAAGGCAATTATCACTGCTGAAGAGGTTAGTTTTTGTTTAGTTAAGTTCATGGTTGATGATTTCATTTTCATCTGTTTTCTGATTATTAATTGCATGTTAAGAGTTCCTTCATTTGTTGAAGATCTTAGTGAAACTTCAATATGAAAAGTGAGGGTTGCTTGGTAAAGGGTCTTATGATTATGAAGCCCCATGTTGTTGAACACGTGAACTAGAGTTTAATTTTACTTTGATGGAAGAAGTTGGTGGTCAAGGCATATGAATTTTATTGCAGTCCTGCAACTCTTGTTTCAATTGAGTAGAAATTTGATCTGTGTAGCTGTTTAAGTGGAGATTGAGCGTTGTCATGTGGCTTTAGCTTATCTGCTGCAAATTGTAGGTGTGAATGGGGTTTGGTTTGTCAAGATTCCGTGTTAACTTCCAAAATTCAACACTAAGTTTGTTGTATGATGTCTCTTTCAGTTATCATTATCCCGTCCATGATAAATATAGTGAAAAATGGGATTTGACACATCTGAGTTGAAGGTTTAAGTTTAAATGATAAATTTCAGTCCAGTAGCTGATTGTATTGTTTGCTCATAAATACAAATGTTTCATTATGACTGGCAAGGTGTATAAGCTTAATAACAATGGCATGTCTTTATACCTTACCATACCTTATTCATTTGCTCCATCCTTTTTCAGAAAAGCCCTGTTTAGAAAAGATTTTTGTTTTTTCTTTTCAAGCAATTATGATGATGTTGTTGTGTATTATAGTTTTGGTTGTGACTTTTAATTGAGTTGTAGGTATTGCTTCGAGATCCAACGGATGAAAACGTTATACCTGTTGTGGAGGAACTTCAAAGGCGATTGCCTCCTGTTAATTCCATTTTCCAAGGTCAAGGAGAGGGGAAAGAAAACACTAGCAGGCATAATGATGTTGAAGCAGAAGAAGATGGTACGTCATGTTGTCTTTTTATTTATTATAACATCAAAGGTTAACTCAGTAATGAAGTTGGGGACTAAATCTTGTGTTTGATGAAATTATTGTTTCGTTGCAACTTGCATTGGAGCGTTCTAATCTTTTAACAAGTATTTGAACTTCTTGTTTTATGTATGCTATCTCCTGATATTTGGAAGACTTGTATTATGCAATGTAGAGTCTCCTTTTGAATTTCGGGCCCTAGAGGTAGCTTTGGAAGCAATTTGTAGTTTCCTTGCTGCCCGTACAACAGAACTTGAGACTGCTGCATATCCTGCTTTGGATGAGCTTACCTCCAAGGTGGGTACTATTTTTCTTATTCTTTTTCTCAAATTTCATTTAAAAAATTTCTTCGCGATTTGGATCTACTGCTGATGGGCTGCTAGTAGATTATATCTCTCAAAGCTTATTTTAGAAAACCTTATAGGAGTCTGTTTCCCTTCCCTGATGTAGTTCGTAGCATAGGCTTAGGGTGTTACAGATTCAGTCGAAGCTCCTCCAAAAAGTCATTCCGGTGTGTCATTTTCAGTAGGCCTTTTATTTTCCTGATTTTTCTCTGATAATAGATCTTGGTCAAATAGGATCATGCACTCTTGACATATAAATCTGAAGGCATAACTGTCACCGGAAGCTGTAGTATTTGAATGCAAGCTCAACTATAATTTTCTCACACAAAAACTTTCAATAGCACTTTTAGCACCTTCAACTTTAATGAGGTTTCCGTACCCAATTTTTGTTTTGAAAGAGCATTAGTGATTCACAAACGACTTATTCACTCATTGGTGATTGTCCTGTGCTCTGACATTTCATGTTGTATGTAGCTCCTTCGAAAAATCCTTTCGCAGGTGTCATCTTCAATATAGTCATTACATATCAGATTTTGTTATAGATTTAATTTTCATGAATCTTTGAGCATATAATTATTATAATCACACAATTAGCATTAAGTTTATAAAACATCTTAAAATGGAAAACCCTCAGCTAAACTCTTGTCCCGGAAAGAAATAAAAATTCAATTGGGTTTCTTTCGACCTAAGTTGTTTTCTCTCTTTTAGGTGGTTTTGTGGTTCATGTGTATTCATTGCATCAAGCTGTTCACAGTTTAAACTTGTATACTGTTTTCACTCTTTTCATATCATGCCGCTGTAACCTTTTGGTTTATACTGTAATCTGCAGATTAGTAGCCGTAACTTGGATAGGGTTCGTAAGTTGAAGAGTGCAATGACGAGGTTAACTGCTCGTGTTCAAAAGGTACTATATTTTATTGTAATGAGAAACTTTCATTGGATCTTTTCCTAGACCTGATTGCAACTCCGTAAGTATGATATGAATCAGCAATGACTATTGTGCGTGCGATGTTTTTTCTTAATTCAATATAAATTTTTTTGTCGACCATTATATGAGACTTACTCAGAGGGGCATTTGAGTTGAACTTGATCACATCACAATGAAAACATGCACATTAGTTTCTCGTTCAAAAAATTTGTGGCTCTCTAATCATAAGTATTACTGGTTACAGGTTAGGGATGAACTTGAACAACTCCTGGACGATGACGATGATATGGCTGACCTTTATTTGTCTAGAAAATTGGCTGGTGCATCCTCACCCTTTAGTGGCTCAGGTCCGCCCAACTGGTTTCCTGCTTCCCCGACAATAGGCTCGAAGATATCCAGAGCAAGTAGGGCGAGTATGGCAACTGTTCGTGGAGATGAAAACGATGTTGAGGAGCTTGAAATGTTACTCGAGGTTAGAACATATATTTACTTCTTATTCGTCATATTTCATCAACTCAAATCTGAAGCAACCACTAATATTCTTTGCAGGCTTACTTTATGCAAATCGATGGCACATTCAACAAGTTGACCACGGTATGTGCTCTTTTAGGTTTGGATGTGCTGTTTAACCATTGGCATCACACGAAATATAATAGATACACTTGAAAAATTTTCAGCTGCGAGAATATATCGATGATACAGAGGATTACATCAACATTCAGGTTTGCAAATACGAAAATTTTATCTAATTTGTGAATTGCACCATCTCTTTATATGAACCTTCTTTGATTTTAGTAGAAACCCGTTTGTCTATTTTGCAGCTTGACAATCACCGTAATCAACTGATTCAGGTGCTCGCTCTTTCTTTCCTGATATTAGATAGTTTTGTTCTTTACATGTGTTTTTATCTTCTCTTCCGCTTCGTGGCTGCAGTTAGAGCTCTTTTTAAGTTCCGGAACTGTATGTTTATCCATCTATTCTCTCGTGGCTGGAATATTTGGTATGAACATCCCATACTCGTGGAATGATAACCATGGCTACATGTTCAAATGGGTACGCATAACATTTCATTACGGCTTAAATTTAATTTACAAACACTGAATCTTCTGTTTTGTTTCGTCAGGTGGTTATCATCACGGGAATATTCTGTGCATTCCTTTTCATGGTTATCATGTCATACGCCCGTTACAAAGGTTTGGTTGGATCTTGAATCACTTCACTTCATACCATGTCCCGGGTTTATGGCTCTGAATCTGCATTTGCTGTCAACAACTCAATTAACAACTCTCCGATACCAAAAGATGACTCCATACAGGATATTATAGTTCTTCAAAAATCTCACTCAATACTCCTTATTGCATACCCATCAATTTTGGGTTTGCATATAAAAGTACACATTTTTGCAATGTACGGTACATTGTAATCAATTCGAGTTTTATGAAATTGTCGTATCATGCTTAACTTGTTATTTAGTTCTTTTGCCTTTTTGCCGTTATTTTCCCATAATAAAAATTATGGGCAAATTTAATGTTTTTTCTTCCAAAATGACTATTAAATTCCGAATTTTTTGTATTTTCTGCTCAATAACAAAAGGTGAATGATTAGAAATTAATAACAAACTTTTTGGATCTTTTTGTTATTTAAATATTGAATACGTGGGTAAATTAATAAAATAGAATTCAAATTAAAATGCAAGAAATAGAAGGTTTGACTGAGAAACTTGGAATCACGTGACAAGGGTGTGGCCGGTGCTAACATGTACCGCTGCCGTTTTTAGTACCAGAATGCGCCGCAACAAATGAAAAGCAAAAGATCCTGTGCCCAGAGTGCGCACGTTAACTCCATAACCCCCTCAGCGCATCTTATCACTACACTCAACAATTTCTCCCCTTCCATAAAACTCAAAATTTTTCTCACATTCTGTTTCATAAAATTCACAAAAACAGCTCGAATATCAATTATAAAGTTTTACCGATCATTAAATCCATCGCCATTGTCGAATACTTCAACCCCACTTAAAAAGTTTCTCCCTACCTCCATTTCTCCCTTTCCCTGATACAGAAATTTGAGGAAAATCTCTTGAGTTTTTGGTTGTTAATGGCGTGCCCTATGTGGGCTTGTTTATAAGAGGGAGTGGGTGTGTTTGGTAGTGGTGATAATGGAGAGTCAGAGGGTGGAAATCAGAAGGGAAAAGCTTGCGGCATGCATGACTTGTTGTCTTTGTACTAAGCTATTGAGTGATGCTACTACTATATCTGAATGTCTTCATACATGTTAGTGTTTTCTTTTGCCCTATCATTGTGTTTTTGTTACTTGTGGTTTCTTGGTTTGATTCCGTGTTATTTGATCTGGTTTGGTATTTGCATTTTATCTATATGTGATGTTTTGTTATCTTGATTTTTTGTACTTTTAGGGCTATTTATGATCTTGGTATCTTGCAATTTATGTTTTGATTATATGGGTTGATTTGGTTTCAGTTTTTTAATGGAAAGACTGAAACTTGGTTTTCTGCATTGATTGGTTTTTCTAATTGTTTTGATAGTAAAAGAGATGAATTTGAACTTTCAATACCAAATTCAACAGGGGCATGGAATATTATGTTTGCATTCCCGGTTAAGTAATGTTTGTTACATTCCATTTTGGTCAGAAATAGGTATTTATGAATGTTTCAGTTTATATGTATTTGTTAGAGTTACATTTTTTTGCTGATACCTTTTAAAAATATGTTTGACTCGCTCCGTTCGAACTACATATGTTATAACGAGTTTGAGGCAGAATGAGCATTGTTGCATGGCTTGCAATTGCAAACTCGTGAAAAAGGTTTAGGAATAGTGTTTTATTTGCAATTCCTTGGAAGATAATCTGTTAAATAATCTAGATTTCCGTTCAATAATGGAGAACCTTTTTCTGGCATCTGATTGGCATATTGTTGGGAAAACTACCCATTTTGATTGTGATATTAATCTACCTGCTGAAATTGTTCCTATTATTATAATTTTTCGATTCCTCATCCTTATAACATTTTATCTCCTATTATATGTACATACAATGGGAGATTGATTACATTAAAATTATAAATTTATGATTTTAGCATGATCTGATTCATACACCTTCACGTTTTTTATCAGTTTGCAGGAAGTGCATATGCAGGAAGATAAAATATGAGAAGTTGCACCACTGTCCAGAGTGCAATATCTATCTCGGCTGCGCTCCACTAGAGAAACTTAGGTTTTAATCTTTATACTCTCCTGTGCTTTCAACATTTGTACATGGCACATGTTATGTACATGTATGTACAAACAACTTATGTAGTGCACATATGATTGAAAGTGCTACATATTAGATGTTCTTTTGGGACAAATATTTGCAATTTTGATGCACAAAACAAATGACATTATAAATGATTGAATGTTTTGGTGATTTACTAACCTATTTACCTAGAAAAGAAATTTCTGTATAACGATGATTAGTCCCCACATCAAGTAGTTCTTGGAAAATTTGAGCTATATAAGTGTGGACTCACTACACAAGACTAGTCTTTTTGTATTTTGTGTTCATGAACAAAGCGAATGTCATACTGCAAGAGATCAGGATTTTGATGAGAAATAGTATCAGAACTGATTTTGGCACTCCTGTGTGAGGTCTCGATTAAGCTATATTGATGAGTAGTTAGTCTGATGGGGATGTGTGAATTTAATGGAGGTAATATGGGATACCCTAATAGACAGAGTCTAACTGTGGGTAAGTGTTGGGTACACTTGAACTATGGTTATTCTATGAAGCCACTATTACAGACTAGTCCCTAGGTATTTTATGAGTAAAGAAAAAACCCTTTGTCATATTGTATCAAAATATCTAGGTTGGAACACGGGCTACAAATTCATGATAAGGCTTAGTTGCCATTCCAAGTACAAACGTAGTAATGCATGTTTTATATGGAATATTCATGATAAGGCTTAGTTGCCATTGCAAGTACAAATGTAATAATGCATGTTTTATATGGAATTTCTTTTTAATCTTAATGGCTCGTTGGGCTATGTCACAAATAGTATTTAACATTTTAACTCCATCTTCCAAATTGAAAAATCGGTGAAATTTGAGAAGCATATGCATGTATATGATGAGAGCACAGGTTTGTGCTTATTCTGATGTCCTCTGGTTTTCGCTAATCCACAGGCCAGACCACAATTTGGAAGAACTAAGGACAAAAATATTTCCTCCAAGAAGACCAAAGTCTAAGTTACCTGAATCAGTGCCCTCAATTCCATTGGTAGCTAGAAGAAAAGAGAGATCTCTATCTTCATTGGTGATTGACACACCTAAAGTATCAGCAGAGTCTGCTTCCACTGGACGAAGAAAGTATACAAAGAAGATTGATCATTCTGAGATTTTGAGCTCAGTCGAGACTCTAAGCAAAACCGCACATATTAAGAGGCAGGTAAGGGGGGGCCAAGCTTCGCTTTCTTTGTGCTGATACATTGTTAATTTTATAGTTTAACAAAGTGATAATCGGGCTTTCATTTCCCTCATGATTATTTTCATGATGCAGAATTCTTCTACAGCCGAGTCATCTAAGAAACAAATGCCTAGTCAATGTACAGAAGATGATGCTGAGCTATCGGAGGAGAAAGCTGGTCTTTGGAAACCTTTAAATTCCCTGGTCAATGCTCGAAGCAAAACAAAGTCAAATAATTTAATTTTACCGAGCAATATTACCAATATGGCATTGCCCAAATCCCATGAAAATGAAGAATCTATATATAGAGCCAAAGTTGAGCGACGTGGTCGTAAACCGAAAGGGTATTGGGATCAAAATGGCTCAACTCCTGCACAATCAGGTCCATTGAAACAAAAAAACATGCAAGGCCAACGACAAAGAAGAGTATCTATCTCCGAAGGGTTGAACATTCCCATACAAGCTGTGGTTGGTGCAAACAGAAATGTTGAGCAATTTAGGCCAATATGGTTTTCATTAGTTTCTTCTGATGACCAGTGAGTTTTCATTTTTCCCTGGCAGTCATAAAAGATTTGATCTTAAATTGAATACCTTTATCTACCATGCGATTGTGTTCTCAGGGAAGGAGATGCGCCTCTGCCACAGATATCTCCATGCTATTTGAGGGTTAAGTAAGTTTCATTGCCCATTACTAGCTGTTTACTCTTCTGCTGCTTTGCTTAACTGTGTTCTTTAAAAATTCAATAGTACTAGTGATACGTTTGAGACATTATATTGTCAATGAATCCTTAAATTCACTGTGGCCAATTATGGAACTGAAGTAAATTATGTTTATACCATTGTCACCAATCAATTTGTCTTATAACTTTCTGGCTAATATGAGCTGAGATGAACTTTTAGCACTTCGTGAAAAAATTCGTTAACTTCATTTTTTTTCTTCTTTTAATTTTCGTAGGGATGGTAGGTTGCCGGTTGCATTTATTCAAAAGTATCTTGTAAAAAAATTGAATCTCTGTAGCGAGAATGAGGTAACTTCTTCTTTGATCCTTTCTTATCGTAATTGCATTCGCTTAAAAAACATGTATGAATATTTATGAAAAGACAATATTATTTCCACAAAAATGCAATATTAATTAACAAGAAGCATTGCAAAGTACAAATGTGGATCTAAATTTCGATGCAAATATTTAATTCGTACAGTTGGAGATCTCATTGCTCGGTCAGACTTTAACTCCTACATTGCAACTGCATAGCATAGTAGACCTGTGGCTTCAAGCAACGTCAATCACAGAAAGAATGCAGGCATCACTGGGCAGCCCGGCTGAGGATTTTGTGATGGTTCTATATTACGGTCAAAAAGCTCATCAGCCTTGAAACTTGTTTTGGTAGCTCTTCAGTCACATATCTGTACAGCAATCTGAAATAGCATTCATCTTTGCCGTTTGCATTGACATGGAAAACTTCAAAATTATCATCTGTTTTGTGCACATATACAATTTGATATGACAGGGGTTTCTTCAGGATTTCTTCATCTCTTTTGTCCCGAATAATAAGAATTTTCTTTCAGTTTTCGAATTTTTATTGGACTCACTTGTAAGAAATTGAAATACAAAGGGTAGAGCTATGATTTCACATTATTAATTCAACATTTCAGATTCTATAAAAAAATATAAGAATTTCATCATGGTACAATGTTTTGGTCAATGATGATGAGAGATCCATTACAACAGTTACCCAATTTGGTCTTTCAAACAAGTGAGAGCTAGGTGAAACTGTGGCATCAAATTGTGAGGAAATTCTTCCATCTTCCTCGGATCGATATAAAAATGCAAGAATATTAGGTGATGCTAATGAAATCCTTGAGCAAAACTGTATATATACAAACATTGAGTTTCAGCAAAATGCTTGAGCAAACTTTGCCTCCCCTTACAACATTCCCAAATGAAAGGGGGAAAAAAGAAAGACAAGCGCGAGTAATAGTAAATTCATGAAGAACAAGCAAAAAATATTAAAATCGAAGATACATACTGAACAGAACAATTGCAGAGAAAGTCAAAGATTGTTCATCCAGCACAAAGTAACATAATGTAGATTCTAACCAATCTTTTAGTAGAGCTACATTATAGTTCATTAACTTTCCTCGGTTAACTATTTAGCGACTTTCATCATTCATATCTTTTGTTGCCAAATAACTAGACGACCTGCCATCCCCAATCTAGACACCTATTTTCCCACTCCCTGCCAGTGCCGAGATAGCATTATGGATATTTTAATTGTGTCAACTTATACAGAAACTCTGGCAGATGACATATGCTATGAATCTATGATACATCGAAATCCTCAGTTGCAAGCTTGCAATAAAGTAATTTCTAAGTCACATTGCAAAGTGACTCTTTCTCCGTCCAACAAATCTTTTCCACAAATTATAAACTTCAATACATACGATTAAAGTGGCAAATTTAAAACCACTGTACCAAATTGTTAAAAAAGCTACATTATCATTTTAAACTTTCTAATAATATACATGGAAGATATGAGAAAAAAATATAAACACCATATGCAAACATTATGATAGCCATTGAATAGTTTACAGCGGAAATGTATCAAAAGGCATAATGGAGTTTCTAAATTCCCACAGAACCTCCATATGCCAACAGCAACATTTCATCAATTTGTTGCCAATTTCACTAATATCCTAGGAGTTTTCAAATGTCTGAAACTTAGTGCATCACACAAACACACCAAAATTTGAAGTTTTCCTAAGATCATTTCATAAACTGAAGCAAAAAAATGTAACATAATTTGGTCACTTTATCGAACAGTTTCAATTTACACCATCATGATGAAATAAATTCCCAATGCAAGAATTCTTCAGTAGGTAAACAAGAAATGCTAACCCACCTCTTTCACCAAATCAGATACTGCTATAATCACCTCCAGGACTATCATCATCTCCAACGGAAAACAAAGATCTATAAGGAGATTCTTTATCATCCATAGCAAGACCATCCGTACTCCTAAACACCGCATGAAAAAGAATCACAAACACCCAAATTACAATCGACACCACAAGATTCAACCAAACCTGAGTCAACACCAGTGAACCAACAGTAATCACACCAAGCACAAGAAGCACTACACGATCGTCAATCGTAAAACTAAAGATCTCAAGAGGCTGATCTCGGAAGAAGAACAGATAGAACCAAGCCGCTAGCACAATTAAGAAAACAATGATCGAAAAAGGATGATACAAGAGACTCAAAAAGATGATTAACAATGCGATGATGATGTAATTGATGAGAAAATGAGTTAGGTTTTGCTTGATGCGGATTGTAGATTCGGAGAGACTAGAAGGGAGATTAAATGCGAAGATGTCAAGAAATTCGCTCCATGGACGCTTGGAGGCCATGATTGTTTGGCTTGATTCCTTGAAACTGGAGATCGACTCGGTGGTAAACATTGGTGGAAGAAGAATTTGGAGAGATCTTTCTCTGGTGAAAATGGCGGAAGTTGAATCTGGTGAAGATGAACTTCGTCTTGACCAGATTTCGAAATTGGGATCTTTCAGAAACCCTAATTTTGATCTTTAATTAATTATAATGATTTAAAAATAAAAATGAAAATATGAGCATATTATTATTAGTGAAAATAGAAATTTGTGAGAAAAATTGTCATTAAATATAAATAATTTCTTTAAAATTATTTTTCAAACAATTAATAATTTCAAGGGTGTGTAACGTGTTTATATTTTACTCTTGTTAGCCTGTCAAGTCGAGTTCAAACTCAAATTTGTTCAGTCAAAGCCAGTTTGATTTACAAGTGAGTTCGAGTCATTGTTAACCTGGCACTGTTACTACTTCCGTTTCATATGTTGATAGTGAGTTCAAATTGATAATCATTATACCGATGACAAATTAGTTTGAGTTGAAGAATGATTAGTTTGAGTTGAAGAATGAAAAAACCCGAACCATTCAATTTGTGGACGGTCTACATGTGATACACACGAATACTAGACTCTACATACTATCTCATGAAGTAAATCCTGCAAGTCTGGCCATGTACCATCAGCTGCAGAAACCCATTTCAACCGTAAATTCATTACATTTTCGAAGTATAAACAAATATCAATGGTTCTAAGCACGCTAGGTTTACAGGATTGTTGGTGTCACCTGTTAGCAATGCAATCATTTTCATCATATCCCAAGCCTTCAAACACGACCTGTGCATAATGTTTTACTGTGTCATCAACATGACGTACATGAAAACACAACGAATAGCATTGTGACAAGTCACATTGGAAAACCATGAAGTGCCCGTTCTGCGAGAAAACAGCACCATTGTTTAAACTTCAACAGATTACTTCTATCACATAAAGATGATGACTGTTATATCATATAAAAATGATGACACGGTAAATTTTCAGTCTAAATAGGGGCCAGATCTCCGCACACAATGAAAAGCTTCTTTAAGAAAATAAATGCCAAGGCATTACTATCTATGGATTCGGGGAAATCCGTGAAGGTCATTGAACAATACCTAGTTTCTCCTCCTCCAGGCTCAGTTCCTCCAACCTCTCTTCCAATTACCTTCCTTGACATTCCATTTTTCTTTTCTGTTCCTGCGAAACGCCTCTTCTTCTTTGAATTCACTCACAATTCCCACCATTTGATGAACTATGTTCTTCCCAATCTTAAACACTCTCTTTCCCTCACTCTACAACACTTTTTCCCACTTGCCGGAAACCTCAAGTTCCCTCTGTCACCTGCCAAACCCCATATTATATACAGAGACGGTGACTCTGTCTCATTAAAAATTGTCGAGTCCAATGGTGATTTCAGCAATCTTACTGGAAACCACCCCCGAGATTGCAAAGATTTTCTACCCCTTATTGCAGAGTTGCCACCTGTACAAGAATCTGGTGGATCAATAACATATCCTATTCTAGCCTTGCAGGTTACAATCTTCCCAAATACTGGTATGTGTGTCTCTATCACAAATCGCCATATAATAGACGGACGAAATTCGAGCCATTTTATGAAATCTTGGGCTTCTGCTTGTAGTTCCGGAGGTGAAATATCTTGTCTCAACAACTCACCTACATTCTACGACAGATCTATCATCAAAGACCCACATGGAATTGAAGCCTATTTATTAAAAACATGGTATGAGTCAAAATCAGTACTTCCTAAGGGTGAAATCGGCAATAACTTGCACAATGTTCAAGCAACATTTTCAATGAGTCAAAAAGACATAGAAAATATTAAATTCTGGATCTCTACTAAATGCAAGGACAGGAACCAGTCACAACCATCACAGCTCTCATCATTCTCTGTAGCAAGTGCTTTCCTATGGGTTTGCATGCAGAAAACACTAAACAATGGAAGAAATACCTCGTCAGCAGATGAGGATGAGTTCCAAAGCTTGTTTTTCTTAGCAGATTGCCGAAACCGCTTTGAAAACCCAGTACCCAAAACATATTTTGGGAACTGTTTACTGATGCCAGAGGTAAATAGCAAGAAAGGTGACCTACTTGGAGAAAATGGCATCATTTTAGCAGCAAAAGCAATAAGCAATAAAGTTGATGAAGTGAAAAATAAACCACCAAAAGGCATTGAGGATTGGACATTCATTTCTAAGAAAAATTCTTCAGTTCTGGTTGTTGCTGGATCTCCGAAATTTAAACACTATGACACTGATTTTGGGTGGGGGAAACCAAAAAAGACTGAAATGGTGCACATTGTGGATTCAAGCGTTGTGTGTCTCGGTGATCATAAAGACGAAGAAGGTGGAATTGAAATTGGTGTGGCACTAACTAAAGCTGAAATGAAAACTTTCTCTAATATATTCGAACAAGGAATGGAAATCTTTAGCTAATAGGCTTCAATGTATTTAGAGATAATGATCTAATATTGATGATTACGTTTCTTCCCCTCTCTGCTTCAATTTCTAATTTCCGAAACCCTAATATACAAACGCCTTCGCTTCTCGGTCAAATCAGTCTCTTAACCATAACCTTACAACCAATTGTTCCTCAATCAACAACAAGAATACGATCATGAAGAATCAAGATAAATGTTAAGAAATCCAGCAACCAAACAAAATCAATATCCAATTCTCATACTTTTTGTTCTGACCGATGTTTCGCTTCCCAGAGAAAGAGCGATCATCGGTGATTCAATCATCTTCTCACTGCCGCCGTTCACCACGCATTCCGTTGCCTCCTCCTCCGGCGACCCTCCGGTCCGCAAACGCCATAACTCTCTTGTTTGTGTGTGTGTTTGGGTGTCGGACTTGGGTTGGGCCCTTTTGGCCCGTAATCTATATGGACTCTTTTATTTATAGTCGGATGTTATCATGGATGGCCTTTTAACGAAATTCTGTGACCTTGGGTATTTTAAACACATTGATTTATAAAATTTAGTATTATCACTCAATATCTGCGTTTTCACAGCTCTAGTTTCTCCTTCACAATGTGATTTCCTTCCAATCAATACCGGACCCATGCTAAACAAGTCTTTGAACCAAATGGGGTTTATATTAGAATTTTCCATCACATATCAGGCATGTTATAAAATGTTTTTTTTTTTAAGGTGCTTCCGGTCACCATAAATTCAATTCAACGACCAACCCGGTAACAATCGACCCAGAAACAAAGCTAAACCACAGACAAGCCCAGCCCGAAAAGGAAGTTGGGCGGGGCGTTGTAAAAGGAACGTCTTGTTCAACTAGAGAGAACACAAAATAATATTTGACGGCTTAAGAAAATAAGCATTTTTGGGGAGACAGGGCGACGCTCCAGAGGTAAGAGAGTCGCCTTGTCACCCTAGACCATTATATTTCGAAGGGACCTTTAGAGGTATATGAACATATGATCCAA
>JAYMTB010000306.1:0-15605 GCA_036897585.1 Francoa sonchifolia | reverse complement strand
TGATTTCTAGTTGGTAACACATGTACAGCGGTTGATGGTAGATAAAATTTGCTATTTTTTTTTTCGAATTTTTGAGCAAATGTTTAATTTATTGCAAAGGCTTCCAACAGGCCTGTATTTTAAAGTGGAGAGTGTAATTCTGTTACTGAAAATTAGAAGGGTCCTAATAGCAACTCCCACTTAACACAGCAAGTATCACCCCACGCCTGTATTTTTTAGCTTGTTTTTGGTGCCACCAGTAATGGTTCCTTAACTTTTTCATGATCTATGCAAATAATAAATTTAATTTTTTATTTTGAAAATGCACGTCTTTCATAGGCAGTGTGTACAGTTAGTCATTAAAGATAATTAAATGAATAATAAATCCACTAAACTCGAGTTTTATCATCTACAGAAGGAAATGCTGGAACTTGTTGGATTCGATCAAAGAAATGTGTCTCATCGAAAATCAGATGATGGAATCCTTAAGAAGGATTCAATCTTTCTAAGTTTTCTGCGACCTGATAAACAAAAGCAAGATTGCGCGAAGGCAATCGCGGAATCTCTCCTGAACTTTAATAAGTTAGGAAATAGGACAGAGCTCAGGCATATGGACCCCAATGCATCCACCAGTCCCAAATTTGGCCATGCAGAACATGAATGGGGAAAAGGGGACGGGCTTTTGCACAGATTGGAACACTTCGTCAAGAGAAAATTCATCTGGCTACATATATCATAAAATGCCTAATTGTATCTTAAACATGTTAAATCTAAAGACTCTAAATAGAAAACAAGCATATATCCTACAAAACCACCTATTTTCTTACCCCTAACAGTAACAATGCCCTTTTTGTAGTGAAACCTAGTAATTATCATCACCAAAGGCAAACACAAGCATCCAAATTAGAAGTATGGAAAGGCACAAGAGAAAACGTTGGACAATTTGGTCAATCTTGCCAATGCATGCAACGGACAGTTCAAAGGGAAGGAGATGCATCGTCAACTCCAATAACCACAAGCAAACAACAACTATTTTGATTTCATTCATAATTTAAAGTATTGCCAAAAGTGACAATACTCAGGTCATAATCAAAATTGACATTATTGGCAGCAAGTGCGAAAGTGAATCCATATATAGTATAAAACATTTTGTTCCTAATATCTAGTAAAAACAAACCCATTATCAGCTAATGCATTAAATGGAAATTGTTTTTCTATTTGCAGACTTACATATTGAACCAAAGAATAATTTAAACTTGAGACAGGCACAACATGAGAAAAACACTTGTACTAATTTGCTAAATTTGGAGTTAAGTAGAACCACGCAGAAAATAACTTCATTGCCATGCAACAAACAACCCTAAATAACCAGTGACTCAACATGAAAACAAGTCAACAGAAGAAAAAAATACCCAAGAAATTAAGTTCCAACCTTCACGAATGGGAAAAAGTTTCAAGAATGAGAAAATCACTTGGTACTTCTCTTTTCTATATTCTACAAGTCAAACATAGAATAAATGCTCCAGAATTGCTTACTTTTTCATAAGCAAATATATATCATCTTGTCTCATCTCATCAACATGTGCTATAAAGCATCGGAGATTTGGTAAATTGATTTAAATTCTAGCTCTCAATGTTCCATTTCTTGCCAAGACGCATATAAAGTTTCATACATGGATGAATATCAATATCTCTATGTTGCAGTAATGGCAAAATACCATTTACGAATTAAAAGTATACAGAATGGTAACACTCAAGTAGTCAACTAAAGTTAGAACCAGAAATGTTTAAGAGTATGGACGCAAAATTCTTATCCATCTTCATAATCAACAATATTTTTATTTTGGATTTCCAGCTTTATTACACTATCATGAAAAAATCAATTAAAAGATAGCATTACATCTCATTGAATCAAATAAGTAAGACCACATCATATCACAATACAAGAAGCAGAATGAACGAATTTTAAACGAACTCTACACTTGAACTAGAATACAGGCACCATTAAGTAAATATTGAAATTCATATAACATAAAAAATGACAAGAAAACATGAGAAGGAGCAGGCAGACCTGACCCAAGAATTCTATCAGTATATCGCCTAATGACCGTGTGAGGTAACATTTGCAGCTTCAAAGCGTGTAAAAAGAACAGCAAGATCTCCCCACTAGAGATTTTCAGAGCTCAAACTCTTCATCCCTAAGAGCCATTTCTGCAGCCTCTTCTTCTTCAACATCAAGAACAAAGTATTCATTCTTCTCCACTGGCCTAAACATATAAAACATCACCAAGTAAAACGCGAGACTCGCGATCTCCTCAGCTGCATTACTTACCCACTCATACTTATATGCAGCAATGGTCCTGAGGGCAAATACCACAATCCGGGTAAAATACAAATACCCAATAACAACAATATAAAACTGTCTGAATAACGTCAATTTTGCCAAATTCCTTGCAGCCTTCCCGTCTGTCTTTGAAGTCTCCTTCAAAGATCTAATCGACCACACAATTGGGAAAATAATTGCACAACAACAAATGATATCAACCAACAAGAAAATCTGGTTCCATGTTACCCAATCCTTGATGAATGGCCCAGTCTCCCCAATCACAACTGAAGCCAAATTGGCCAAAACCTGAAGTGGTATCACAATCATCAAGACTTTCTTCTCCTTTTCTTGCAAAAAGGGTTTCAAGAACGACCATCCAGTTCCAATCAACACAATCACTGTAAAAAGTAAAACAACGCGGAAAAACTGAAAAATGTAAAACAACACATCCCAACCGTGAGGAGTACCGGTGACCTTCACATAATGCTTATCTTCTGCCGCACAGATCAGATTCAACGCCTTCATTACAAGCAATCCAGCCATTAGCATATGGATCTGGTGAACAGATCTCTTATTGGTGTAGCAAATGTAGATCCAAAGCCCTAAAAATGCAAAGTAAGCGAGAGAGAATATAAAATACAAAGAAGGGAGTTGAGTCTTGCCGGCAGCGAGAAAATCCTTAGATCCATCGCTGTCAAGATTGTAAACCTCGGTGCGAACATTCATGGAAACGCGGGTTTCAGCAGCGCAATTGGCGAAGAACAAGGAATACTCATTCGGAGATGAAACAGGATACGATTGATTAAAAGAAGCATGCGGCGGAGGAGATAGATCACGAAACGAAAACAGATTGTAAACGTAGTGAGAATCAAGCACGCAGAATTGCGGATTCCGTTGGATCTCAAGAGAAACACGAAGAAGCGATTCTTCAGAAAGGAGAAAGAAGCCAAGCCGAGAAGGTTCCGGTGCGGCAGGAAGCGACGACGCCACCGACACGGCGGAGACACTGATAGTCACATGACCGGTGTGAGTGAATCCAAATCTCTCGAACAAGATCATAGGTCGAGTATCGGAGCTGATCGTTAGCTTCTTAATCTCGGCGGAGGATGGATGAAAGATGAGAGAGAGGAGGGAGATAGTGAGGAGGATGAGGAACCGCATCTTGACCATGGCGGTTCAGACGGCGGAGGGATGTGTCGGTGGAAGGATGGAATGGGGGAGAAACGGAAGAGACCGGAAAGAGAGTATTGAGAGAGAAATTTGAGGGGGGGAAGGAATGCAAGGCTGGCGTGAAATGGAAGGTCCTTTTAATTACGTAAATGCCATTGAGATCTATTCGGCTAAATGTTTTACCTAATTAAGAAACACATTATTAGTTAATTAGTTATTTAATTGTTTTCATCATAGGCTTTATGACTCGTTTAGTATCCTTTTATTCTATTCAATTCAATAATTAAATATTACAATACATGTAAGATTTAAATACACTTTTGCCCTCTAAATTATTACCCAAGTAACAAAACACTTAAACTAATTTTTGTAACGTTTTATCCCTTCAATTCATTTTTTCGTTTCATTTTTGTAATTTTTGTTAAAAACGTTAGTTTTACGGTTAGTCATTACCACGTGTTCGTGGATCCCTCACATATATTAGTTTTTATTTTTTTTAAAATTTTAATTGTTTACTGTTTTTTTTTTCCAAATTTGTTTTTTTTTCTTGTTCTTCCTCAAGTTCATCCTCTGTTTTTTCTTTTTTCTCATCTTCTTTTTCTCCTTCTTTCTCTTTAGATTTGAGATTTTATTGGTTTTGGGTCAAGAATTTTAGCTTGGGTTCTAGGTTTTGATTATTTTGGTCTGGATTTTTTAGATTTCTGATTTTTTGGTGGGTCAAAAGATTTCGACTCTCAAAATCTATTTTTCTTGATTTTGGGTTATAGATTTTTGATTATTTTGTTGTTCTTAGATGATTTTTTTAGATCTCTTTGTTTTTGTTGTGGATTAAGAAATTTTAGAGACTCAGAAAACATTTCATTTTGCCTTTCTCCCATTTCGCGAATTATCTCTTTGAGACCGATTTTGGATTTCATTCCTTCATCTTCTTCCTCGCGATTCCTTTTCCTCTTCGCACTTCTATTGACCAACAGATCCTACTTTTCTGATATGTACATCTGTGTTTTTTGTAATTTTTTTGGGAAATATTGAATGTGATGATGTTCTGTTTGATTTCTGTGACTGTCAGAATTAGTGAGAAATACGTTCAGTTTGGGGATTGCTATAAGTTTTTAGGTTTGATTTCTGTGAAAAAACTATACGAATTGGTGAGGATTTTGCGGTTGATTTCGTTGAAATATTGAGAATAAATTCCAATTCCAATTGTAATTATAATTTTGTTTCTTCATTGCGTTTTTTGTTTTCAATTTCTGGACAAAGATGATTGAAGAAGAAAATGTCGAAGAACAACAAGAAAATTATAAATTAAAAATCAAGAATTTAAAAATTAAAAAGAAAATAAAAAAAAATATATGTAGGGGATTCATAGACACGTGGCAATGACTAACGGTTTTTAACAGAAAATACAAAAATGAAACAAAAATGTGTGGAGGGAGTATAACGTTACAAAAATTAATTTTGAAATGATTTATTATTTGAGTATTAGTTTGGAGGACAATATTACAGTTAAGCCAACATTTAATAACTAAAATAGCATTATTAAGTGAGGTGTCCGATTTGGTTCCACTCGTTTCTAACAATATTTGGGCTTCAAAGCCCAAAATCCAACAGGCCCAGTCTGTTGGTGGTGGGTGGGTTTAAATCGAACATATCGATCGTGTCACGTGGAACATTGGACCGCACATGTAAAACACGTGCACGTCAGTTGGTGTTTTCTGCAGAGCCGCGTGAAAATCATGTAAGCGGTAGAAAACATAAACAAGAGCAGCACCAGACCAACACCAACACTAACACTAACACTGTCCGTTTCTTTTCAAAATTCATTTATTCATTTATTCATTTATTCATTTATTATTATGGTAATTAATTAGGTAAACTCTAGGTGTAGGGATATTTTAGTCTTTTTATCCATCAATTGAAAAATCCTTAGGATTGAGATCATTTATAACTCTCATTTAGGTGTGAACTCGGGAAATTCTCAACCAAATAAAATGACCAAAAACACCCTACCATCATCATCTAATTACAAACAAGCTCAAGAAGATTATATAGCGATTAAACCAAGCCGCCTCAGCAAAATCAATCAGTAAATCAAATTCTCCATCCGCGATGATGATCATCCATTTATTGCTTGGATATGGAATTTCTGACCCATATTTCAATTCTTTCTATCCATCCGAATAACTCTTCCATAAAGTCCAAATTTCGAAGCCTCCTGGAAATTTTAATTACGTGAAATTGACTACTCATAAACCATTACCAATTCTCAAAAATTAAGCAACCTCGACATTCAAAGAGTTTACTTTTCCTTCTGATTTCCCCAATTTTTTAATCTGTAAGTGTAACCGCCTTCGAAATTTTCTGATTTTGATTCCCCTAATTTATGTTTCTTTATTCATTTCCGATTTGATGTTAGTTTTGTTGTGATTACTAGGGTTTTGGAATTGGTGATGTTAGGTCATGGATTTTTTTTTTTACCCAATTGAACGTTAGGGTTTCTAGTAAATTACATTGATTAAAGTTTGCAGATTGGGGAAATTCAGAAGTTTGGAATTAGTTGAATTTGTTTGATTGACAGAGATTGAACATTGATATTCTGTTTGGTTGATGTAATTTTAGTTTTGGTGTAATTATTGGTGTTTGAAATTGGAATTAATAATGTTAGGTTATAGATTTCTCTTATGGAATGAGCAGTAGGGTTTCTAATATACCTAAACTTACATTGATTGGTGTTTGCAGATTGGGGAAATTGAGAAGTTTTGGGCTTAGTTGAATTTGTCTGATTGACAGAGATTGAACATTGAGATTTTGTTAATTGTGTTGAAATTTTGGAGCTTATATTAGTAGGTTGGTCAGATGAATGTAGTGGGTAAAGTAGGAAGTTTAATTTCGCAAGGTGTTTATTCGGTTGCAACCCCTTTTCATCCCTTTGGTGGGGCTGTTGATGTGATTGTTGTTCAGCAGCCTGATGGGACCTTTCGTAGTACTCCTTGGTATGTTAGGTTTGGTAAGTTTCAGGGTGTTATAAAAGGTGCCGAGAAGATTGTTCGGATTAGTGTTAACGGAGTTGAAGCGAATTTTCATATGTACCTTGATAATTCAGGCGAAGCTTATTTTATAAGGGAAGTTCAGTCTGGTAAACAGAATGAGGCAAATGGGGTTGTGACGGATGCTGGTAATCTGGAAGTTGCTATAGAGGGTAAAATTGTTGGTGATGGTAACAGGAGACTTGACCATAGTGTTTCCGATTCTGGGGTGACTCAATCACGAGACAAATATGATTTCTCTCGTGAAGCTCAACTTGAGAGAGCTGAATCTGATGTTGACAAGAGGTTTTATGATATTGAAAGTGGACAGTCGTTGCTTGAGGGCTCAGATGAGTTATCGGAATATGGGTCTAATAGATTCGATAGTTTAGATGATGAGAATTTTGCAGAATCACAAGGATTGGCTTCAGAAGTGATCTTGGTGAGTGTGGATGGTCATGTTCTAACAGCTCCGATATCAGCATCGGAACAGAACACTGAGAATCTGCAACTAAGCACTCCTCAGTTTCACTTGGGCCCAGGTGATAGCACTGAATTTTGTGAAGAAAATGAGGATTTTAGTTCAGGTGATAATGCATGGGCTGTGGATTATTTTAGTAAGTTGAATGCATCTACAACGGCCAATGTTGCCTCTGATACTGTTTCCAATTTGAATAATGATGATGATGCCTCTAAGCACATGGTGGAAGTTTGTGAAGGAGAAGCAGAATGTGTCCATCAAGCTCTAGAAATACAGAGAAGTAGGAACTTGGAAGATCTTCACAGGCATAGTGATTTGGAAGATTTGTGTGCCACAGTGAAGAGGGAAGATGTTTTTAAGAGCTGTTTGGAGCTAACAGAATTGGTCAAGCAGGTTGAAAATGGCAATTGTGAAGATACAAATTCTCCATTGGAGGTTCTAGATTCACAAAACAAATCACCTAATAGTCTTCCAGATGTTAACAAAACCGAGGAAGGGACTGTTGTAGAATGCATGAATAGTGACGGGTTGTCGCCCTCCTGTAACTCTGATTTGGCTTGCAACAACTGGTCACCGGATTTACAGGTTCAAAGTACAGAATATATAGCTTCTGATCAAGTATCTGTTCATTCTGTTGGCAATGATTTAGAAGCGAAGGAAGAACAGTTTGATGTGTCAGTTGTAGCTGAAGAGTTTGATAATAGAGTGCGAAGGTCTGAAACCCAAGATGAATGCAGTGCATCCAAGATTGTGGAACCACAAACTACAACTTCAAGTGAAGGCATGCAGCTTCAGTCAAGCACAAGTAATGAATTTCTAATGTTTCTGTTTGATTCTTAAAATTATTATTTTTCTTACATCAATGTTACACTGGCAGGGTTTGAGATCTCTCTCTGTGGGAGCGAACTTCATGCAGGTATGGGATTGAGTGCGGCTACTGAAGCTTTTGATGCGCGTCGCATTTCTGCAGATGAATTTAAAAGTA
The DNA here is from genome assembly GCA_036897585.1 of Francoa sonchifolia. NCBI lineage: Eukaryota > Viridiplantae > Streptophyta > Magnoliopsida > Geraniales > Francoaceae > Francoa > Francoa sonchifolia. The sequence continues at coordinate 7,638 of JAYMTB010000306.1, read as the reverse complement.
ATGCCACATCTATTACTTGTAATGAGAATCTAATTATCAGATTTGGAGAGAGGTACTGGACATGGGAAAAAGCTGCTCCTTTTGTTCTTGGAATGGCTGCATATGGTTTAGATTTACCCTTTGAGCCCAAAAACGCAATTCCCGTGGAACATGATGAGACCCTAAAACAGGAAAATGATTCTGTTAGTACTCCCACTTCGTCTGGGCGCAGATGGAGACTGTGGCCTATTCCATTTAGAAGGGTCAAAACACTAGAGCATGCTAGCAGTAGCTCATCAAACGAGGACGTGTTTGTTGACACTGAATCTGGTTTACAAAACTCACAATTTGAATCAACTCCGCCAGCCTCCCCCATTGTCAATGATTCTCCTCGCAAGCAGCTTTTGAGGACAAATGTTCCCACCAACGAGCAGATAGCATCATTGAATCTCAAAGAAGGTCAAAATATGATAACTTTCAGTTTCTCTACAAGGGTTCTAGGAACGCAACAGGTTTGCATATCATCAATACTTGTCTAATATCAAAATGATACCTTGCACAGTTAATTTTTGCTTCTTCGTCAGTTTTTTAGTCATCTGCTGAGCCCCTTTATTGTCACCAGGTTGATGCTCATATTTACTTGTGGAAATGGAATGCTAAAATCGTTATTTCAGATGTTGATGGGACAATAACCAAGTAAGGCATCTGAAATCTCAAACTAGGCTGATTGATATGATAGTTAAATGCAATTTGCTCTAAATTAATAAAGATGCTGCAACTGAACTCTATAATTCTGTTTTTTTTGTTTTCCTTGTCTTCTCTCTCTTCTTTTATATAACATAACCAAAACATTAGATTGGTCACTGCATAACTACCGTGTAAATCATTCTATAGAGATTTTAAGCAGTTAAACGTATTTTAATTCTTTAATCGATGCCAAACTAATGAAAGCCCACGCAAGGAGATAGCTCTCTCATTCTCTTATTCTGTTGTCAGGTCTGGCCTACAGTCAAATTGAGTGTCCATCTGGTAATTGGCCATTCGATCTTATGAATTTTTTTTTTGTATTTTATTGTATAAGGTATCAGAAAATACCAGATTCTCCACCTGACCCCAAATTATTTATGGCTGACCCTTTCAAGATTTTGACTGCGCCTAAGCCTTCACTGTTTGAGACTTCTTTTTATCTATGTCTCATTTCCTGCAATATTATTTATGCACATTAAGCTCAGGCGCACATGGATGATCGCGGAAGAAACAGAAAACTTATCCCTAACTTCTTCCCTCCGCTGGCTAGGGCCCCATGCTAATGATAATTGAAATGATGCTCCGTTTTCTATTTTCTTTTTTTCCCTTAAAAAGGACATTGTTTTCGTGCATTAAGCTCAGGAATACACAGATGATTGATGGAAGAAAACACAGTACCAAACTTTGCTGCCCATGATAATTCAAATGAAGCGTTATATTCATTAAAATACAGTCTTTGATAATCTCCCAAACTTTAACAAATTTTGATCACCAGATCATCCTCATGCATAAGGTTGCTCCATCCCATAATGTCAGGAGCCTTCCGACCAGGCTGCTCTCTCTGGGTTTTTTTATTATTTATTCGTTATACTTTTGGAAATGACTGATAACTTGTCCGAGGAACAAAATTATTCGTTTAGGAAAGAGAAAACCTTTTGTATCAAGTGAATTTAGTTTTACAACGCTTATAAGCAAGCATTCTTTTTCATAATCTTTTGAGTCTAAATGTTTTCCATTTAAGTAGATTCAATATGACTTGTGTGACCTTTTTATATCTTTCCCAGGTCCGATGTTTTAGGTCAGTTCATGCCTTTAGTTGGAAAAGATTGGACACAATCTGGGGTTGCTAGACTTTTTTGTGCTATTAAGGTATGCCTCCTTGTTTACAATTTGACAATTGAAGGTTTTTTGTTAGGAAAACTTAAGACTCAGGAAATTCATTGAAATACGTTTTATCAAGAAACATTGTTTTTGACATATTCCATCAATTCATGAATTTAAGTTGTTTCGTGGGAAATTGATTTGAAATATTGAATTATGCATGTATGACAGGAAAATGGATATCAGTTACTGTTTCTGAGTGCTCGTGCCATAGTTCAGGCTTATTTAACCCGAAGTTTTCTACTGAACTTGAAACAGGTACTTACCTGGTTTTACTATTGCTTGTTTACATATTCAAAGCACTAGGCTGTTATATCTTTGATTTCTAAGCTCGAATTCTCTAGGTTGGTAAAATGAGTTCAAATTAGTTTTAAAGTGCCTAACAATTCTTTTCCAACACATGAAGATATAATATACATGTGTTAGATTTGTCACTCAAAGGCTACTTATGGTGGAAAATGAGTTACTTGTTCTTGGGAAACTCTACCGGCCATTGGCTGCTCCTATTGCTATGGTAACAGGATTGTGTACGTCAAGTTGATAACTCCTTCTTGCTTGCAGGATGGAAAAGCTTTACCAAATGGACCTGTTGTTATATCGCCAGATGGATTGCTTCCCTCATTGTACCGAGAAGGTAGGATCATCTTTTGAAAAAAATTATTTTCTAATGTATTTTGTGAAATTACTTTATGTTTCCTTTAACACAATTAGTTTCGGTTTCGCTATATAAAAGACCTCAATAACTCTGGAAATTTAACGCACTATAGATACATTATAACAGTTCTTAAACTTGGAATAATGCCATTTAGAGGCAGCCACTCCTGACCTCGTCAATTATAGCTGCAAGCCACCTTTTTAAGTGTATAGATATTGAGATCTATGTCGTTTTCTGTAGTGAATCCTCATGTTTCATTTTCAAGATTCATTTTCTGTAGTGAATCCTCATGTTTGATTATGTCACTTGTTTGTAGTTCATTTTTATGGATTATTTTGGTTTTTCTGTCTTATGTAGTAATAAGGAGGGCACCTCATGAGTTCAAGATTTCATGTTTAGAGGTAAATTTCAATGCACCAAATATTTTAACTTGTAATCGGAATGGGAATTATGGATGATTGACGTTTCCAGCATTCATGACACCTATATATTCTTGTTTTTGCAGGATATTAAGAAACTCTTCCCTTCTGATTATAATCCATTCTATGCGGGTTTTGGCAATAGAGACACTGATGAGCTTAGTTACAGAAAGATCGGAATCCCAAAAGGCAAAATCTTTATAATCAATCCAAAGGTACCCATCTTAATTTTATTCGATAACCATCGGGAAATCTCAAAATGTTTCACATACTAAAATATGCTCACGAACTGACAGGGCGAGGTCGCTATTAGTCATTGCATTGACGTTAGATCATACACATCGTTACACACTCTTGTCAATGACATGTTCCCCCCAACTTCAAAGGTCGAGCAGGTAAGATACTTGCTTATATCAAATTCTCCACCACGTAATTTCAACATTGTTATCATAATCTCGACTTTCAATACTTGTCCAGGAAGATTATAACTCGTGGAACTATTGGAGAGTACCATTGCAAGACATCGAGAGTTAGTTGATCGTATATAGAGTAGTTCCCTTCCACCAACAAGGAGATTAGTGACTAATCGATTTTCAAATGTTCAGAAACACAAAGACTACATTCTTTCAGCTTTCGCGAATTTATGCGAGGATTGATGCTGGTGAGCTCATAATGTGTAAGCAATCGATGTTGTAAAGTAAGTTTTGGATATTTCATTAATCATTAGAATAAAGTTTCCCATTACTCATTGTTCCAGTTTTTATGCTGTTGATTCCTAGAGAGTCAGTTATATAATATCTACTTCTTTCGTAAGTTGCGAATATGCTTTCAGGTCTCAGTTTTTGGCCAGGTTTATTTTTATATGCTTGTGTTTATTTTTTATTTTTAGAAGTTTTGGTTGTTGGTGAAACAAAACCTAGCTGTTTATATTTTCTTGGAGATGATTACTGAACAGAAGTGGAGAATTGCAGTGTGGAAAACTAGGATCGAGATTGATTATGGTTGACACTAAGACGGTATTTGATCTTCTTCAAGCTCCGACTCTCATTCTTGATTAATGAAAACATACGTGGCAAATGCTATCGAGTTCGTTTTTCATAAAATCTAAGGATTTCATCTTTGCAATTACAAAAATACTTATGCCCCCTAATGTTCTTGTTAGTCATTACTCAGACTAGCAAAGTAGGACTATGATGCTATCTTATGCTATAAGTATACAAATAGTAGGTTTCTAAAGTAACAACATTAGAGGCACGATCTAACCAATTAAGGCCGAGAGCGCATTACTAGCAGGGGACAAGACAATGGGTGCATACAGTAAGGCGGATAGGTTGATCTAAATCAAGGTTTGTCCGTAAGCATTTTAACTTTATCAACTTTAATATATGCTATTGGAGCTGTATTTATCATGGTTGTTGGCACTAGACTCACCTTTCATGGATTCTCTTGAAAAGATTTAGATTGTTACCATTCTAATAATCAAAATCTACAATTTCAGTATTATTATTTATGCCCGTGTTTGGATTGAATTATTTGAATTGAATCTTAATTCTCCATCTCCTTTTACTATTATCATCCTACCAAATTGATAGGGCAGTTTACTTTGGAAAATAATTTTTAAGAAATGAGTTTGGGCAATTTGAAAAATTGTAACAAAATTTGTCATAAAATATGTAAAAGTTTAGGAATGATGCTGTTTTGAGAAATGTGGTTGTCCTTGGTGATGGTGTCCTTTGCAAATAAAAATGAGAGGATAAATAAAGGATTAATTATTTCTCAAAAAGGATTGTTTTTATTTTATACTAATGCATTAACAAAACACAAGTGATTCCATATGATCCATTTATAATTTAAAGATAAGAATGAGATTTTATTAGATGGATAGAATATTTAATTCATAAATATTGAAGCATAAGAAACATGTGTTTTTTTTCTTTTCTTTAAGTAAAACTTAGAAGCACATGCTCACATGCGTTCTTGCTAGATCATGCAAAAACCCAATCCAAAGCCTGTTCATTTTCACCAGATATTCTTTGTAAATCAATATTATAATTCGTGATAAGCTGTGTTTATTCAATTATACATAATACTTTTGTTATTACTATCATTTTAGTCCAACATCCCAATAATCGTATTCACAATTCTGTTATTTTTTGCTAGACCTTGAAAACCTGCAATTTTCGTAAAGATGTGTCGGCTCTACAAGTGCTCCCGATTGCAACCCACTAACATATAAAAAAAAAAAACTCCAAAATATTTTCTTATTTACTATTTTCCATAATTTTGTTTGTAATGTACAAACAAAAATTTAGATATCTGAGTAATAATAGTGGGTTAATCATTGTTTGTGCAAATGCTGATTAATTAAGCACTTCATTATATCTTGGTGAATAATTTCATGTGGGGGCAAATATACAATTAAGTAAAATGATATGGACGTGCCGAAATCTCATTTACATCAAATCCTATTTTAACTTGCACTTTACTTTTACCGACTTAGTATGTTAGTATTTTAATTTAAACATAAAATTTTATTTAAATTATGTAATCTCAAGAAGAAAATTAGAGAGCAAAAAACAAAAGGAGAAAAATGCATGGTCTATTTTATTTTATTTTATTTTAATGAGTGGCTAATTTTCCTTCAAGAAATATTATCACATTTTTCCTACTTGGAATTACTCAAAAATAATAATAAAAAAATTAAGTTAAATAGTTCAAATTCTCCTATAAAAATAAGTTCTTCCATCTTCTTCCTTCATCAATCTTTCTTCCCCATAATCACCCCTAAAAGAAAAAAGAAAAATGGCACCAAACCAAATTTTCGATCTATATGAAGATGAAGAAGATTACATTGATATGGAATTAGCCCCTCATTCCAATTTCTTCTATTACTCCCTTAAATCCCCATTGCAAATCAACAGAGAATTCGAGTTCGAATTTCAAATGTCATCATCACATTTTGATGACAAAAACTCGATTAGCTCTTCGCCAGCCGATGAATTATTTTACAAAGGTAAATTACTTCCTCTTCATCTTCCACCTCGATTAAAAATGGTGGAAAAATTAATTCAGAACAACTCCGAAGACTTTTCTTTAGATCCGTGCGATATTTTGCCATCAGAATCATGTAGAGTTAGTTGTGAATTGGACCCTGATGAATATTACATTGAATGGTCTAGAGAATTGAATGGATTCATCGATACTCGAAAAGGGAAATCTTGGATCAAGAAGTTGAAAAAATTTAAAAACATTTTGAAATTTTTGTCATCTGGTTGTGCTAATGAATCATGTGTGAATTTGGTATATGATTTGGATGAGCAAATTAATAGTTCGAGAATAAATTATGGGAAAACATACAAGTCTTCATTTTGGTCGAAGAGTTCATCATCTTCTTCTTCCTCATCTTCATCATCGATTTCATTTGGTTCAAATGGGATTTATGATATGAATTTGATGAAGAAATGTTATGTGGAGCATGAGAAATCGATCGAGGGAGCGATCGATTATTGTAAGCAGTCCCAATTGTTTGTTGCAAGGATGAATTGAATTTGGTGTTTTACTTTTGCATATTTATATGAATATATAATAATAGTTGCACCTTTTCAATATGATGACTCTAATTTGAAAAAAATATGTGATATTAGTTTTAATTAGGATAAATATAAGATTGTTCAGATTTTTTTGTTATAAAATAATTTGAGTTCAATATTTTGAGCTAGTGAGTGTCAAATTTATCAGGTTGCGATTTATAGCGGATTGGAATTAGATAATTGCAAATAGTATTAAAACAATTTGTTGAATTATAGTGTGGGAATCAAATGTTGTGACTAACTAAATACTATATTTCAAAAATCGGTAAGAGCAACTTGTAAAATCTACTAGTAACAATGAGTTTGAAAGTACATTTCGTTTTAGTGATTTTTATTTCATCCAAAGCAGTTAAATCACTCAGTGCAAATCCTTACGAGCACAAATTTCTGACAATTTCAATGATTCAAACTTTTGTCAAAGAAAATAGTGACAAAACCTAGATTGGGAAAATAAATATAAGTCACGTTTGTTTTAATTTATGAAAGATGATTTATTATTTTATGATTTCTCAAAAATCGAAAAATGGAATAAGTCCGTTTGTTTTGACTTATGAAAACGATTTTCTAAGAAAGTCATAAGTCATTTTTGGGTTTTAGAAGTTAAAATAAAAGCAAAAGTCGTAAATAAAATTTTTGACTTCTACAAAAAAATCAGAGAAAAGTTTTTCTCTCTTTTTTTTTTAAGTAATAATAATTTGTTTTGGTGTTTTAAAGAGAGAAATAAAAAAATAAATTATAAAAGACATTAAGAAACTAATAAAATATAATAATTATTTGCACTTATTTATACCAAATTTTGTTTTAACTTTTCAAATTATACCAAATAATTATGATTGCTCGTCGGTAAAGAACTTAATTGAACAAGCATTCGAGGTAGTCAAAGTAAGATTTTCAATCTGAAAGGTGATGCTTAAATCCAATTACAAATGTGTAGTGATATTCTTTATGATTTTAAGATTATAATATTTTATTTTTTATCGATAAATATTAAAATAATATATCAATTTCTTTTATTATCAGAGAGGGATCCTATTGATAGAAACTTGCCATTTATATTTTTTTTAATAAAAGAAATATTTTTTAATAA
>JAYMTB010000305.1:0-15606 GCA_036897585.1 Francoa sonchifolia | reverse complement strand
ATTGAATTGCCTTATCATTTCATTAGAGATTTGGTAATTTAAGGAGAAGTAAGCATGGAGTTCGTCAGTACAAATGAGCAGCCAACAGATTTCCTTACCAAAGCCGTGATTGTGGAAAAGTTCGAAAAATTCAAAAAGCAATTAAAAAAATTACAAATTAAAGGGGTATTGAAATTAATTTTTAATTTCTAGACTTTTTTCGAATGGTCTTAGGATGATGCTTGTAGAATTCTCTAGATTTGTACATAAGAAAAGTCTCTAAAATTCTCTAGATTTGTACATGATGTAACTCACTTGTGGCATTTGAGATGTGATCATTCCTAGACTTAGAATGTTCTGTGTAATGTCTATGAAACTCTATATAGTTATATGTGAACTATTACTATTCATGTTAAGTAAGCATTTGTAATCCACCAAGCAGTCAACCAACAAAGAATCAAGCATATTGTAATCAAGAATTCAATATGTCCATAGAAAAAGCAATTTGAAACCTTTTTCAAATTTTATTGATAATTTTAGCTACTATTGAAAAGAATTCTCAAATATTTTTATATTCTTTCAATACTAAATTTTCAAAATTTCTACATAAAAAATACAATTTTAGAGATGACTTTTCATTTCTGAAAAGTTCTTTATTTAAAATGTCCTCTGCCTCTTTAGCTTTTTTGATTCCAAATATTCAAGAAATGATAGATTTGTTTACATCTTAATACAAATAGTGTAGAGCTAAAACATTTTTTTTCATATTCTCTGAAAATGCATTTTGCAAATCCTCCATTAATTTATAAAAGCTTTTAGGCTATGGACCTTTATGTCCTTCAATTATATTTTAAAAACTTTCTGACATGAAAAATGTCTCTATTTGACTATTCCAATAATCATAGAATTCTCTAATGTAAATTTAAATATTTCTAATGAAAATTTGACTACTTCATGTTCTCTAATGTTGGAAGCAAGTGTAACAATTAACTTTACTCAAAGAGTTTACAAATTGATTTTTTTTTATTGATTTGCTTGAATTTTTTATTACAATATGCTTTATTTTCTTTGTTTGTTAATTGTTTGATTGATTAGAAATGCTTACTCAATATGAGTATTCATAGTTCTCATGGAACTATCTAGAGTTTCATAGGAATTACAAGCGGAACATTTTAGGTGTAGGAAGAACACTCTAACTAATTAGACAATTTTAGAAACTTTTCCTAAATACAAATTTTGAGAATTCTAGGAGCATCTGTCTGGAAATTACAAATTAATTTTCAAAAAACTAAAATCAATATTTTAACAAATCACCATCAAAACCAGAAATTTGAACAATTTTATGAAAACCCTATACGGACATAACATCAATCTATGATCTTACAAAGAATTAGGAAGATGGCAAATCGGAATCACATACCTTTGCTACCCGATAGTAATCGATTACAACCCAATATAGTAGAATTTGTGGATTATGAGGATAAACAGAATCTGCATTTGGTGATGGGATGATGGGATAGTGCTCTGACGGCAAGCTTTTTGAAGACAGAAAGAAACCCAAAAAAAAATGAAACTAAAACTCAATGAATTGGAAATTTACCCCCTTTATTGAATCATCTGCCATGCCTTCCTTATGGGACCATCCAAGTTCCTGCTAGTCTTTCCTAGTTTTCATTAAAGAAACTCTGACATGTAGGCACTATTTATAGAATCTAGCATTAGTACCTGATATGATTACTCTTGATTATAAATTATGATTTCTGAGTTTTGGATTTTGAATTTTGAATTTTGAATTTTGAAAATAAATGGGCCAAAGGCCGATGGTGAACTGGGTTCAACTTTTCCACTTACCACACCACCCAATGATTAGCCCATCTGCCCCTAATATTTTTGGGTCATTTTTTAGACAAAATAGAAAGAGAATTCATTCCCTTAAAAATTATTACTAAGAAAATAATTGTTTGAAAATGCGAATTCAATAATATTTACTTTCAGTTTTAGAAAGCAATTTTCACCGACTTTTTTACTCGCACATTATTTTTCTTCAAATATTATTATTATTCCGATAAAATAACACGAACTTCCAATTTAAACTTTTCTAAATGCTGGTAATATTTATTCTAATATCATTTAATAGAACAAAAAAAAATTATGAATTAAATAAACTAAGGCTTACACTACTTTTTATATTTGATTATGGTATTAACACAATGAAGTACTTGAATTCCAAGTATTTGTATATTATATGAATAAATTTGTGCAGGAATATATAAAGAAATAGCAATTTCCATGAAAGCAACATGTTACCTTACAAAGTTGAAGGATGATCCACAATCACAAGCAATTGGGAAATCATAAATGAAAATGGAATTTCCATTGTCATGCCTTTAATTACATTATGTCCCTATCACCTAGAGAATCCAATGATACAATACCATCTTATCATGTCTTCTACCTCTACACTACCATGCCTGCACCTACAATTGTCCTTTACCCTTTTTTGTTTTATTACCAAATATTATTATGTACACACAATTTATTTATTTTACCCATATACAAATATATTAAGGGGATAAGATATGTATTCCTCTAGTAATAATTTGTTCCAAATTAGGGGTATAAATGGTTTGGTTTTGATTTTGGTCATTTCGGTTCAGTTTGAAATTGAAACAAAGAAAGATATGAATCTAATTGAACTGAAATTTCTGATTTCGGTTCTAGTTTTGAATTTGATTTATTTATGATTTTGGTTCACTTCCGTTTGCGATTGGATTTTTGGTCCAAAAATGGGAAATTATTCATTCGAGTAAGCAATAGTTCGGATTTATAATCGAAGCAAGTAAAAAAAATGAAGTAAAACCGTCAATTAAAGATTCTATTTGATTTCATTTACGCCCCTAATTAATATTACTTAAATCTATATTCAACAACATCATATAATGTTTCATGTGAATTGTGTGTATTGTTAAGTTACAACATGCTTAGTAAATTTGTATCACTCTTACATGTTCTTTCTATAATAATTTAATATTTGAACACAAAATTAAATTTATAAATTATTTTAGGATTAGTCAATTTAGGTAACCTAATAAACAAAACAAATGTCATAGGCATTAAATTGTTCCTCTCTCTCTCTCTCTATCTAATAAAAATAAATAACATAATGTGTGATATTTTTCCTAGACTAGACTAGACTATAGGGAAATTGATGGAGATAAGATTAGAGTAGGAGAAAAATAAAGAGACGTCCGTTCATTAAGTTGACTTTAAATCATTAAAAAGAAACTATTTAGAGGTTGGAGAAAGAAACAGAAAAGTTGTATGAGAATGCCAAATTTCCCAAACTTGTAAATTTTAGGTAGGCATTGAACGAGACAATCTTTCAATTTTCATGACTTTTTGGCCTAAAAACTCACTTATATTTCCTACCTAATCTCTTGGATTTAGCTCTATTATATTGACCTAAATTCTCTTTAATCTCATAGCAACATGTAATATGTAACCGTACCATAATCAAACTAATTGTTGCTCTTACAAAATTGAGCCCGCCATTTAACTCATAACATCGTATAGAATATTTGATAGTTCATATTAAATAATACATAATTTTTATAATTATCACGCATCCAACAATTTAACATAAGAATATTTTCTTACATCATACATAGCATCTTACATCATTTCATTTAAATTTTGAAAGAAAAAATTACTAAATTATAATACACCTTAATCTCGTTAAATACTCTCACTTTGAACTAATCAAATTTCTCGGGATTGTAATTAGGAATTATTCCAATGTAATGACTTTATATAATTTAAAAATGCATGAAAATTTGTATATGACAAAAATTCTTTCAATAAGTGGACCAAAAAAATGTTAGGCCAATATATAAGAAAGTGATGGGTTTCTGCACCTTAAGGACTTTAAAGAACTAGCACGTGACTATCAATCCTCTTCCATTACATTTCCTTCCTTACGTACAATTATCTAAACACATTTCAATTTGACACTTCCATGTTGCTATAACCTCAAAATCAAAGATGGGTATTACATCAAGCAAGAAAAGGAGGCCAAATGAGGAAGAATTTAGGGGTTTGATGGAGAAAATTAGGTTACTTCAGAAGGAAATAAATGAGATAATGGATAAGAGTTGTGGAAGGGAGGAAATGGTACTGGTGTTTAAGGAAGCTGAATGGAAGGAAGAGAGGAAGATGTTGAAAGAGGAAGTTAAGAGATTGAGGAAAAGTTTGGAAGAAAAGGAGGAAAGGATTAGAGAAATGGAAGACGGAAAGGAATGGGAATTGATGGGAAATGGAATGTTGGTTGAGACAATGGAAGAAAGGGTGTTTAGAGATGAAGCTGGGGAGAAATGGAAACAACTTTATCTGGCTATTAAGACTGAGCTTGATCATCTTATTTACACTACAAATTCGGGTTTGTGCTGTTTTCTTTTTCTCGCTTTTTTCTTTTTTTAACTTTTAGATACTTGTTCATGTGCATTGCCAAATTTGAAATTAGAAGAGATTAAGGGTTGTAGCGATAGCTAACTGTGTCGGTACAGGATGAAAAATCAATTAGCAATATGATATTAGTGTGACAATATCTTTGTTGAATAAGTGATGGGTAGTTGTGAGCTATAGAAATGATTTTTGTGAACTCACTCATTAGAATTTGTCTTTTGTAAAGAAAACTCAAAATCAACCTGCAAAAGATTAGGGTTGTGAAAGCTTCTAAGAAAAGCTTTGGCATTGAGGCACAAAGCACTTAAACATAAGAAATCAAAACTTGCATCTAACACTTTTGGTTTGTTTTTACAGTAGATGGGATGTATAGAAGAGCAAAGGAGGAAGATGATATAATGGAAGAACTAAAGATGGAATTGGAAGCAAAGGAAGAAACAATTGAAGCATTGAAAGCAGAATTAAATGCTGTGAAACATGAAGAAGTTAAATGCAAGAGGGAAAAGGACATACTCAGACAAAGTTTGAGAATTATGAGTAACAAGAAGAATCCAACACATTTTGAAAAACATTACTAATATTTACCATTATATTGTAAATTACGCCATTAGTTTTATGCTATATTACATTTGTGTCTACTTCGGGGGGAGAGAGAGAGAGAGGATTACTGTGTTTTAAACCCAAATAATGTTATGTCATGTATCACAGATAGTTCGATACAAAAATACAGGTTGTTGCACAGTCCCATTATACAATAATAACATAACACGAGTACCATATTATTCTACATGTGTCCCACACAAAAAGGTCTGTTTATGTGTACTATCCAATTGCGAAGTTACCTTTTTCTTTCACAAATTTATAAGATGCATTCATAACTTGCGAAATACATGTGACACTAGAGACTTATGACTGGACAAAATAGTTGTGTCTTGGTGGATTTAACACCAACACCACAATTATTTTGCTCATCTAAACTTGTAACTCATTCATGAGTCATGTCTCCAACATTCTAGGCAATCTTAAAAACCCACTAATTTCAGGTTATGTTCGTGTTGTGTTTGTCTTCTTAAGTGTCAACTTTATGATAGTACTCTAATTTTGTGTTTCTCGTTGTGTCAAATCTCAAATCGTCAAAAAACATTGTTGATAGTGTTTCTAACATAACATTCGTAACTTTCCATCAGCGTCACAATGGGATTGGCCAATCTCAAAATGCATAATCAAGTGTCGCCATGCAATCATCAAAGAGAACGCAAATACCTGGTTCAAGATCTCAAGTGTGCGCTGAAAAATGTTCTTTGCAGTCATTGCAGTACCATTGCTGAAACTTATGGTCTGGATTCGATAATATTCCAACCATTCCAAGAGTAAATATTCTACCTATCTTAACCCCGAGTTGTGTGAAATAACTACTGGAAGCATGATGCATTTTCTCTTATCACAAAAAGACAATGATGACAATCAAATGATGAGAACTCTAGCAGATATTAAACGCCAACACCAATCAAGTTGCCACGGAAATTAAGTAATCAGCAGAGCTCATTAATCCTTGTAGATATTTGACAATTCTGATAGGCCAAAAATCCGGCATAATCATTAATATCCATAAACAGCAGCATGCCTTGTCATAGGCACACTAAAAGAAAAACTAAACAAAACCAGAAAAGGGTTCGACGAATGCAAGGTAACAAGAAAAGTTCAGTCATGGAACATGAGCAATAAAGACTGATAAGATAATGTTCTTTTATGGTACAAAATAAAATCTGTACATATCTATAGTTAGCACATCTAATGCTATTATTTGCATTCTGTTCTTTTCAAATTCTATGTACCTTTCAAGTATAAAATGTTCAAAGATGAACATACTAGAGTGGTAGAAATCCCACGGGATTTGTGGTAGGACACTGGCACGCCTATACTTCGAGTCAATAAGTAACAATGGAAGTTGTGTCTTTAAGAATGGATGCATCCCACAATTAATTATAGCCTTCTTAGCAGATCGATAAGCTATTTCATTCTTCAGATTGCAAGCTTGCTACATTTTGGTAATTCGGTCTCACATTCTGGAAAAGGCAAAAGGTTCAAGAAACCATTAAACTAAACAGCACACAATGCATTACTTAATACTTACATTTATTTTTATCTAGCAAAACTTACAGATATGATACTATCAAGTTTTGGGAAAAAATGAATTTCCAAGTGCCATAATTGTGTTGGCTGTCTCGAATACAACCAAAAAAGGATGGAACATTATATTACCTCTAGGAGTGTGATGTAGTAGAAATCTTCCATATGCTGCATAAGAGCACTCCCATCTCTGATTGAACGGAATATATTTATTTCTGTCTGTAATATTTTTTCAATAAGCTCCTTCTCACCTTTCATCTGTATAAAATATTATCGAGCTATCAATTAGAATGGTAACTCTAAAACAAGTATAAACTGAGATGGAAGGTGTCAGCTTCCAGGTGATAGTTGAATAAAATACAATTTATCACATTTTATCCATAATGCAATCCAACAAACAAAAATTTTACTGTGGAATAATTATGGAAATAACACAATTACAGTTACAGATGCCAAATCTGTGCACAATAAGGTGCAACAAATGGATGTCTTACAAAATTTTTTGATCAACAGACATTGATAGTAACATTTCTAGCTTACACAGAAGTAAACAGAATTTGGATCAACTGCCCTAGATAAACCACTGTTTCATATATCAATGGTCTAAATTCACACACACCTTTAGAATTTGGATCAACTGCCCATAGAAACTTCTTTTCATACAAGGTACTGTTGATCTTAATATCCTTACAAATTGGTAATAGGATGTTAATAACTACAATAATATATCGTAGTATGACAATGCATAGTTGACAGTTGAAAACCTCAACACAAATATAAAATCACTACCGCGTAAGGGCATATTGAAGATCTATCAGCAGTGATAAAAATATCCACAACAAATAAATAAAAAAGATAAAGGATAGAATGGCATGAAACATACAATATCACTGACAAGAGCATCTGGTGTAGACTCCCCAATAACATCACCTTGGTAACCATCTCCCAGAAGCTCCACATTTACCTGAACATTAAATTTATGTGACAAGATTCATTAGTTTATAATAATATGATGTTAATTGTGATGATATATGTTCTATTACATTTGACCA
Source organism: Francoa sonchifolia (assembly GCA_036897585.1). Lineage (NCBI taxonomy): Eukaryota > Viridiplantae > Streptophyta > Magnoliopsida > Geraniales > Francoaceae > Francoa > Francoa sonchifolia. The sequence goes on along the minus strand of JAYMTB010000305.1, from coordinate 7,984 downwards.
TTACCCTATGTCAGAACAATCAGATCAAGGCTTTTGTATGTCAATCACTAAAGTGTGTAAAGCAATGTTAACTACATTGTCAGTTATTATTTAAGACACATGACAAATTAGATAGCATGGATTAAAAGATAAGTGCGACCAACTAGCAGATAATGGTACACACATCTTATATAGGATATGAAGCCGATAATGAACAACCCACCAAGGCATCTCTTAAATCTCCAGCTGCTAGATAAACAGGTTGAGCTACATGGCAATAACCCATCAAGCGTGGGACTGTTGGTATAATATCTCTCTGGTTTACAACTCTCCAGCTATCTTTAACTTTCTGCAGATGTAGGCAACGAAATTTGTTTAAAATTCACAACATATGCATCAGTTTTTTATACAAGAGGATACACCATAGCATATCAAATAGCAAGAAGATAACGAATTTGATAGCAGAAAATCTTCCAAGTGTTTATTTAAGTGTGAATAATAACGAATTTTTATTCCACATTTATTCCATAATGAGTGAACATCTGCACTGAAGATAAAAATTTACCTCATTATATACTTCAGCAAATCTTTTGTTACCAACTCTAGGAGATCCAAAGTTATACATCGTCACAGAAATTGCCCCGTTCCTAACATAGGTAAAACGTAAAATCAAATAAAAAAAATTCTGAATAACCCTCAACCACATTGGAAGCAAACACCAACTGACATATTAGGTCTCGGAATAATAAATTTTACAAATTTATTGGTATGAATGAATGTCATATTGAGTTTTTGGTGAGTGAAAAAAATAATATATAACCTGCACACTAACAGATCCAATCTCCTGATACATGATCAATTACCATTTAGAGAGTCAGCATATATTTACCTACCCTAGAGCTTATATCAATGATTTATGCCACATGTGAAGTTATACCTTCCACAATGGCTCTTGTTTGTGTGAAAACTCAAGCACATAGACACACACACAAAAAGAGCGAGAGATAAAAAAAAAAGAACAAGTTCATTAACTAGCATGAGAAAGACTCACTTTGCCAATTGACTAGAGGAAAGTTCAAGAGCAAGAAGGGTGGCTAGTGCACCACCTAAACTATGACCAGTCACATAAATATGCCAACCAAGCAGGGGTTCAGCATGATTATCTCTGCAACAGAAAAAAATTAACTTGATTTTTGAATGAAAAATACCACATCACAATGTGGAATAGATAAATAGAATTTTGTAGCCACTGTACAAGAAATCAAATGCAAAACCGTAACTGTACTAAAAAAGTTATACCAATACACGCAATCAGATCATTTTGACAGGAAGAAAAATAAAGACGGATAATTGCTATTAAATTACTAAAATGGTATGCCAGAGTCCTCTAAGGGAGAAATGGAAAACCATCAACTGGAGTATCTCAACGAGCTGCAACTCAAACAACTAAAAGTGAATGTAATGCAATGGAATTTTGGACAAACTATATTAATTCATTCAAGGTTAAGTACTTCTATCCGACAATCGATGTCATCATTTTCAGTGTACGACAATTTCAAATTCATCCAGATACAATCTTTTGTTGAATTCTATAACAATTATTAAATACAGACCGAGCTGGAAATAATCACACGTCCATTTATTTCAGAATAAGTACTTCTTAGATCAAATCAGTAAAATGTCAAGCTAAAATAATTGAAGTTTTTGTAATCAAAAATTTGAAATTCAAAGTTTTTCCTCTTCATAAATTTTCTGTTTCAGTACTCAGGTGCTATACAAGCAATGTGCAGGTTATTAATATTAACATGTTAGACTCAGGCCGAGACAAATAAACGAATTGAAGCAAACGAAAATTCACTTATAATTGATAGCCTGTTTAATGAGGGAGATGATTCTAATCCTCACTGAATCATATGCGCTTAAGAAACCACTATGGACCTGTCAGCAGATCAAGCAAGTTTGATATTCACTGTTGTCAATACCATGCATCTCAGTAACAATATCAAAGATAATATCATTCCATAAATCATTTACGCACTTGAACTTCTTGCTTGAAATCTCCACCTATCCTTTCTGGGTTTAGCCTACAAAAGTGGAACTCAACTCAGTATTAGAAGGAAAATACAATAGGTATTATGATTGAAGCCCTTAAATTAAAATTACTAAAATTCACACTGGGATACATTGGTTAATGAACAATTTCGGTGCCAGTCTTAAACAGGTATTTTGCTAAACACAAATACCACAGGAAAGAAACATTAAGAAGAGTAACTGCAACAAACCATTGCCATAACATTAACCAACAAATGAAAGAATGTCATATGGTTAACCCGTAAAGCTATTGTGGAAATATTTCCTTGCATATTGCTTGGCTGGAAGCTCATATAAGAAGGAAGTTTTCATTCGTTACTTTAATATAATGAAGCATTATGCTACAGTTACAGAAAACATTGTATTTCCTATGAGTAAACTCTGAATTGGAATGGAAATGTAGCAATAACTTTGTCTAAATGATACAGCGCCTTTGGTAGGACCTTTATAGGATTAGGTTAGGTTTGGGATAACAGAATTTGTGAGAGATTTAGAGATAAGTATCTGAGAAAATAGAGAATAAGGAAAGAAGGTAGAGAAGAATAGGTGAAACATTACCCAGCAGGAACAAGCATTAAATCAGTTCGTAAGTCCTTCCATCGTGACTGAAAAAGACAATACAGAAGCATTTAGAACTGGATGATGAATAACACAACTCCACTGACGAGAACAATAAGATTCACGTACTTGTTCTGTTCCCCTGAAAGCTACAACTAATCTCCTCCGTGCAGAATCACGCCATATTGCCACCTGCAGCTTCCTATTATTTAGTGATTTACTCTGTACAAATCTAAACCTCGAACAATGATGTCTTGCAAAATAAAGAAACCAGATACAATTTCCTAGTTGTGTTGAATTCAAAGAAGTATAATAAAAAGGGAAGGACCTTGTGGATAATAGAAGCCCATACCTGTGTGTCTGTCGATTCATTATCTAAGAAACAAACTTTCTCAAATTCAGATTTAATAAAACTTGGATGGCCTAGTGAAGTGGCAAGCATAGCCCAAGCCTCCATGGCAGTTTCAGCAGTGGAAAAGAGTGTTTTCATTTCCTCAGCTCTCTTTTCGTCCAATATTGATCCATTCTCTGAGTTAGCAGGCATCCCATTCTTGGTTGAAGCCTCTTCTTTGGTTTCATTCTTTCCTTCAATTCGTGCTTCTTTGTTCAATTGAGATACGGCAGCAGTCAAAACCATTAATGCCCCAAATATGGAATCGGTTTGCGTTAGTACATCCTTTGTCGCTTTCTTAACATCTGAAAGCGAAACTTGAATTGCACTGATGGAAAGAGGTCCACTTTTTTGATCAATGTTAGCATCCTGACCTTCTGGCATTGCAAGCCCCGATTCTATGTAACTTGCTTCCGCAATCTTCCGTGATTGTAACCCAATTTTTTTTAATGAGTCAAATCCATCCCATTTTAATTTCTCTGGAACCGGAAGATCAAATTTCTGAACAACATTTTGATTGACAATATCAGCAAAATTAGTCCAGAAATATTTATCTGATTGCATTGACCCACCACCACCTTGCATCACTGTTTCAGAGCCGAGTCCCTGATCCATACCATCAATATCTGTGTGGAACTCTGCAATAATTTTTTCACTGGAGCCCGTATCATTCAAACAAGCTTCAGGACTACTGTCCAACTGCAAAGATGGGTCTGATTCGACAACAGAATCATTAGATCTCCCAGTGACATCTGCGTCATACTTATCACTCGTCAACGACTGGTCCTTCCGAAGGTATAAATCATTGAAGGATTTAAACTGTCCAAAAGCATATTCCACAAATTGGCGTGCTTGCACTGTCTCAAAACCCTTCTTACGAAGAAATTCTGAAACAAAGGGAACCCTCCACCAATTTTTCTCTTCATCAATTTCATCAAAACTTTTGTACTTAACCTGAAACCTCACCATTAGCAAGCATAGAACTTATAATTAAAAAGGGATGATCTATCTTGGAAATGAATCTTCTAGAATCTACTAATTACAGATGTGAATACAGAGACTATGAAAACTCAAGACAAATAAAAAATATTCAATAGCAGCATGAAAGTAGGAAGTAGAAGCAGACAAATGATCCAGAGAGCAAAAGTTCAAGACACTCTTGAAACAAAAGGGGGTATGTGGAAAGTAAAACAGAGGGCGTCTTGTTGCCTCCAATTTCTGGTGTGTCCAAATTCATAGAATACATTTAGTGTTGTTCAAGATGACACTCGGGCTTCCAGGCAAGTGAATTTACCAGAGTGTTTTACCATAAGGGAACCAACTTCCCAAAAAGTGGAACTCCCTGTGAGAATATGGAATAAGCCTATCCTGGCAGATTATCAAATCGCAGAACAAAGGTGATACTGAATAGAAATTCTGACATCTCTTTTTTTAAGAAGTTTCATGGTTAATTTCTTATGCCTAAATTCAACTTCCTTTTCTTTGTCATTCATGTCTAAGAAGGTTATAACAAGTCTATATACCTACCATCAGTTATATTCTTACAGAAAACAAAGTCAAAGCATGGTACACCCTTAAAAGTGAGAAAAGAGATGGAATTCTCTGCGTCTCCTGAAATCTTGACCTAATCCAGAATTTTGTTCACCAAGTATGCGTACCTCTAGTTGTATCTTGCCACCACCTCCCATTCCTTCTAACTCCACCAGTACTTCATGCAAACTTCCTAGCAAAACACATGTTTTTATATGATAGTCTAGAATTAACATTTTTGTTCTAAAGTCAGTATGCTCGAATCCTTTTCCCCAACCATCACATCCTAAAATATAAAATAAAATGACATTGATATCGGAAATTTTATACAACTTATAGTTGCATTCCAAATGCCCATATGAACATAATGACAAAGATAATGTGGCTTAATAATTGGATCCCTATACCCAAACCACTATGACACTGGCACAACAAGATGATCCATCAATTGTACTAGTCTACAAGATGAAAGTAATTCATTGGATTCTCACCGTCACAGAGCTGTTCCAAACTCATGCCTGCATTTCCCATGCGCTTATGTGGAGTGACAAGGTTGGCATCCCAAGCTGCAACCTAAAGTTAAATAACACATGATGGAAAGTCAAGGTGTAAAGCAAAACGTAATATTTATGCAATAATTTAATCATGAAATCATCTTGCTCTGCATGATTGTCTAAGAAAATATGAGTGCCTAGTAAAATAATTTGAGCATTCTAGTTACAGAATTTGTAACCATAATAAAAATTATGAATCACCTGCATACTTTTGGAATAATTATATAAGCCATTGAGTAAAAAGTGTTAAAACTTAAATGGATAGTCCTCCAACTAAGAGTTAGGGCCACAAGTGTATCCCCTGGGAAAAACATATTAACTCGAGGAAATTCTATAGCACTGAGGATGCACACTCAATCTTTTCAAGGAAATATAAAAAATTGCCTTTTGTCATTCAGTGTGTTCAAAAATCTCACTCGTGACACATTCACTACATCATAACGATACCGACATCAAAAGAAAACTGATTGTAGCCTTATCTTCACAAATAATATTCGGAAGATAGCACCCGGTCAATAGAGAAATCCATGCAAAGTGAGAAATTCTCTAGGATCTGTAGTCCAATTCATACTTAAACTCCCAGAGATGGTTTATTCAACAAACAAGAATGGTAAAGCATTCAGAGTCCTTTCTAGAAGCCTTTTTTTCAAAGCATTTTTCAAAAACATGATACGAAGGATCATAATGAATTTTACATGAAATATATTCATGCTATTTGGACGTTCCTGTTCACTCTCTTCAATGCCCACCACTCCTTTCAAGGAAATAAATTTTGATTTAGCCAAAGATCATCTAGAATCGATGGGCGGAGGTGCAAAATTTAGTTTAAGAACAACAAAATAATCAAACACATACATCAGATCCCTTGAAGCTCAATTATGTCTGCAAACCAAAATACCCCAATAGCATCAGAATTTAAGCTGATGGACCATATTCTATTGGGCGTGAAGGAATTGCGTCGAAAATAATCTGTTAATTGTAACGCATTTTCTCCTGCAACGAATGATACATTTTCACTTTTCATCTAGGAATCTAGGAATCTTCCTTCTAACTCAGTTATTCATATATATTTCATACAGTAGTTAAAAGGAAAGAAAATAAAGTAATGTTTCATTAGGAAATAAGTACATAAATAAAAACTATAATTGAGAATTATGCATATTGACTTGAAGATCTTTTGATGGAGGCAGCTTAATATAAAGAGTGAAGTCCTCATTCCACGTGGGATCCTTAGTCCTGCCATCATTTAATTGTTTGTACACATATCAAACATCAAGTATGACTTGATTCAAAGGAAACTTATATGACTTTTCCGAAGAATTAGAACTTCTAAGAGTGTCGTGTTATATTAACTTATGCGCCACAGCATAAAGCATGTCTCACGAAGTAAAAAAAAAATAAAAAATTCAAGATCAGTTACAATTGTGTTAGTGATAAATCTTCTCAGATTTCATAAGATATTGCAACAGTGCTTACATAGTGAATCACTTTCCTGCCTAGTAAAGCTCACTAACTTACATATGTGTAACTCTGTGAACTCTGTTAAACACAAAGAAATTTGACTAGTTAAATCCACAACCCTTGAGCAAAGAGAAATTTTGTTAGTAACATATGGCCAAGGATCAAAAATTTGTTTCGAGGATAGGTTTCGACAAATTGAAAATGGGAAATTTCGAGAATTTATATAAAATTAGACAATATATGTTTTTTGAATGACTCTTGTCTTATGTATATTTCAGATTTATATCTATACTTAAAATGACATGAATAAAACTAATATCAACTAAGAACTAATAAAAAAATCTTGGAAAAGCAAAATAATGAAAATAATAACTATATAGAGTAATTAAAAGTTACACATTGTCAGATTAGTGTAAAAAATTTAATACTTTAATATTTTAAAGAATATTTGAATTTTAGTTTCTATATTGACCATTTAAAGATACAGGAAGCAATCTAATTGTTAATATTAGTTTTACTAACCTTGAAACAGAAAAATACTTATCCTTGCATATTGTGAAAAACCATGAAGATTTTAATTAATCTGTTTAATATACAAAAAGGTAGTTATAGATTGAAAATCATGTATTACCCCCATTTAGTCTTGTTTTTGATGACCTTACCATCCAATTGCATGACAACATACGGATCACTTGTTCCCTGAAAGCACATCAAATTCTGAAACAACAACCCACAAAAGACTTTCGAACAGAAAAGAGTTGTACTTTCAGTTACTATGAATTAACATAAACCATTGGAAAAGATGATTGTGATTTTGAACAAGTGCAGGTGGCAGAGGAGGAACAAAGTATCAGAGGGGGCGAAATTAAAAAAAAAAAATCTTCAATATAGTAAGTGTGTAAGAGATAACGTACCCACGGATCCATGGCAGGAAAACTGATACCCTTTTTCAACTTTATAAACAATTGACCATCATAAATCTCACGCACAAATGACCTGCACGCATAATGCTCAAATTAAGTAAAAACTTAGTTTTAATTCACAATTACCACCCCGTGCTAAATTGGTGTTTGTTAGAGGGAACCAGGAATGCGTGACGTTATAGAGAAATACATTTACACAAAACTCAAAACTATAATAGGAACTCCAATCAAACCATCAATAACTGAAAAAACAAAAAAAAGCAATAAATTAATGTAACTGTTGAGGCAAATGATTACATACTCTGAAAGATACACCGTCCTACAATCTGCAGCATCAACCTCACGCCTCCCCACATTATCCTGATAACAATTTACACAAATATCTTAGAAAGATAAGAATACGAAGTGGGAGTTCAATTTGAAGTGTTTCAGTTTTATTATTAAATCCATTGAAATACATTCTCAACTTATCAAACACAGAGACTTCTATACGGCCT
>JAYMTB010000304.1:0-15612 GCA_036897585.1 Francoa sonchifolia | reverse complement strand
GTTCATTGTCCTTCAAATCTCGTTCCTTTGAAACCATATCCTCCCTCAAAAAATCCACAGATACATCCCCTACACCTTTGCTCTCTGATGTCCTCACATTATGCTCTTCCTGTGCATCCAAATTAACTTTTGTTATATCTCTATTACCAGACACATACTCTATAACCTCATTATTATCAACATGGGTACTGCGAACATCTGATACTCCCTCACTTTCATTGTCAGATGCATTTTCAACAACCTCCTCATTAACATCCACAACCACTTGGTTCTGCCTCTCTAAAACTTGCAGCCTTCTCCTCAGATCCCCCATCTCCGTCTCCATCAAAAACAGACGTTCCTTCAATGTTAAATTCTCCTCCTCCAACTGCACTATATGTGAATCCTGATCATCAACTCTATTCTCCAAAACATTATTATAGTCAACCCCGTAATTGGGATAAATCATTTCAAACCGGCTCAAATCATGGTTCAATCTCCTCTCCACCTCGACATGCTCCTCCACATCACTATCACTTGAGCCACCACCTTCCTCTTCCTCCTCCTCCTCATGCAACTCCCCCTCATTCCCAGGGGACCTAAGCCTTATTAAACCTTTCATCGAACCATACCCATCTACACCCCACTCTTCTTTTGCCATGTCCCCCAGGACCTCCCTTGAGGGCGAGAATATGGGCGTTGGGAGCACAGCAGGCGTCACTGGGCATGGTGATACCAATGAAGTAATACCTCCCGACTTCTTTGCACGAATTATAAAAGATGTTGTGTTTCGAGGAGCATAAGGCGCAAACCTATTATTAAACTTCTTTTTAGGGTAAAACTTACGTGCTTTCAATCGATTTTGGGATTGTAATTCATGAAGAGTAGGCGGTTTGTATCCTGCAGTACCAGCGGGACCGCTTATGATCGTATTAGGCAAAGGTTTTTCCATTCTTCTCAAGTCCTTCCGCTTATCAGCCCCTTTCTTGTTCTTCCAGTTACTTCTACCTGGCTTTGAAGTTCCGAAATTAGGTTTAAGCGAGTTCTGAAACATGTTAATGGGATTAGGGTCCATAGAGAGCTGCTGCGGCCGCCAAACCTTATAGGGTCTATTCATCATCGGCGGTTGCGATTGATTCATCATCAACTGAGACTGACTCATCACTTGAGGATTATTCATTACATGTGCGTGATGCCCCATTTGGGGTTGACTCATCATTTGCGGTTGGGTCATCACTGGAGGTTGCTGGTTCATAAGATGAGGAGGCTGGCTCATCATCTGAGGCTGATTCATAAGGGACTGATTGATCATCTTAGACTGATCGTTCATTGTAACTCTCAGATAAAACCCGATGAACAACAATTACGCCTAAATCGAAACCCTAGATATCTGAAAATTTAGGTTAAACCGTTAATTCCAATAATAAAAAATAACAGCAGACACAGATCGATCAAAACCTAAAAGTTCGGATTCAAATTTTAAAAAACCAAGAACAACTATCGACTCCGAAAATTTCGAAACAAGATCAGACTAAAAATAAGCGTAAAATCGAAAGGTCCTCTCTAATTTCTCTGGAGAAATGGAAACATGATGCTCTTCAATGGATCTGGATTTCTTCAGATCAGAGTGTTTCGGCGTGAAATCAACGCAATTGTACGGTAAGACTGCGCGTCAGGGTATTTATATAGAAGTAAAGACAGAAAGGACGGTCGGATCTTTTTCAGAGTAACAGACGGCTGAGATCCTCACAGGTGGCTGATAAGATTAGGATTCTGGCTTAAGCTTTCCTTAATTATTGTATACCCCCTCATGCTTTGACAAATACGAAATACCTCCTCGCTATTATCAAATAATAATTTTAGATGACTATTTAAAATTCTGAAATTTCGTGGCTACAGATTTAATCATTTATTATATCTTTTAAATGTAGTGTTAATTAAAATTTAAATATAGAATTAGATGAAATTTTAATACTATATTGCCAAGTTTAGGTTGTAGCTTTCCTCGAGATTAGATTTTGGAATTAACTAATAATAATGAGTTAGGTTCCATTCAGGTAAGAGTATACGCCGTACTGTCATAATTACAACCAAATGATACATGGCTATTTTAAGATACATTACTAATTACTGGGCTTCTAATTTAGTATCAAAAATACGTGCACACTTCGATTACAAATTGCGCGAATGGCAATATTGGATTCTCTCTGTTTAGAATGATATACTTACAGTGTCGGCGTGTTATCTATAGACCATTATTTGCATTGTTTCCAGCAAGGATAAGAGAGATCTCCAATCCTCTACTGAAAGCTTGGTTGAACATAAGCCGGGTTTGGAATGTTGATACAAATGGGAACCATGAAAAGAATGCAATGGGAATGAAGACAATCATCCCCATCCCTGCATCATATAGACGGGCAATTGAACGTACAGATTTCCACAATCCCAGCTTCTTCATCACAGGTTTCCAAGCCGCAGCTATCTGCAGATAATTGGACGACTTCTATTAAAATGAGTAACTAACTATAAGACTAACAAAAGTAAACAGTATCATGTCCAAAATCAAACGAGAATCATGAAGATAACTTACAGAAAGAATCCCCCAACCAGTAGGAACAAATGCCAAAATGCAAGCAAAGATGTCCGGGACAGACAACTCTGTGAAAATGACTGCAATGGCTAAACCAGCAATTGCCAACAAGAAGGAGATGCCTTGGATGAAGCGCAGCAGAAGCTGGAAATTGACCGATATCTTCTGGCTGAAGGTGAATACCTGTTAATTCAACATGGGAATGATGATTTCAGTTAGAAATCAACTGATGTCATTTTGAAGGTTAAAAGAACAGCTTTCGGGTTTTAAAGCTGTCTAACATACCTTGAAAAGAATTATAAGCACTGCTAACACAAGCCATGACAAGCCATATACCTGCAGAATGCTCAAAATAAATGCTTTCAGTTTTTTCTGTAACTTCTTGGTCCATGTTCAAGATATTTTAAATGTTGCTTCTCACCGTAAGAGATGTATCTGTTCCTTGTATATGTAGCTTGTAGACAATGCCATATTGGAAGATGAAAAATCTAAGACTCAAGATGGTCTCCACTATCCTCCCTTCCAAGGTTCGAATATGTGCCTGTATACACAGTATTTTTAGAATATTAACATTTGAGACTATGATATAGATTTAACAACAAAATAAGGAAAAAAACATGATTGCCAGCAGCAGTCATGATAAGTCCATATTGTAATAGTCGCAAGTGCAAGGTTAAACTGGTACTACAAACAAAAGAAATACCAAACCCAATTGCTTCTACACAGGTCTCTAAAGATAACTAGTTTCAGTTGCGAAGGAGACTAACTCAAATTGAAAGGAGATAGAAGAGTGTAACTAAGGTAAGGAAAACAATTTGTGTTAAACTAAATCCAAGAGCAACATGTTCTCATTCAATGATCCTTTGGTTAAAAGTACAATACTAAGCATACTTCCAGTTCATTAATACACAAAACTTGAAGAAAAATCTTGATATGCATTGCATATTTTCTGTCCACTAATTCTAGAAACTTGGAAACTAATTCTTATAGAATTTCATCATCCATCAAATGAGGATATTATTTACCTAAGATATTTTGTATTAGAGAAAATAACACCAATGGTTGTGTAAATGAAATAAGGATTAAACATTGGTAAAGATCACATAGAATATCGATCAACAGTTTATTCAATGAAGAAAGTAGTACCAGTTCTTCATCCCACCACGCTTCCCAGCTTTCTTCTCCCTTAACTCCAATTCCACCTCTGTATAGAAGCCAATTCGTCCAATCTCTGAAGTCTTCTACCGTCCTATTAGGTCAACAAAGGCTTGTTAAGAAAGATGGACATAATACATGTCATAAAATAATATAATGAAGTACTTACTTCTGCCACTCGAACCCAGATGGGTTAAATAAATAGGGAGCAAAAAGCCAAGAAAGAGCCATAAACCAACTGCTAATTGTGAGAAGAATGTAGGACAACGCACCACCTTCATCATAACCATATGCGAGGTATACTACCAATAATAGTGCAACCTCTAATCTGAAGACAACAATAGGATGAATAAAAACGATAAGTGCAGTTTAAATGCCTATACGAGAGAGAGGGGGGTGGGAGAGACGGAGGGGAAGAGAGAGAGACCCTTTGACAAAATGACTGCGGGAGTACAGTCTGTAATTCTCAGAGAACTTTATATGGCGAACCACAAATCCTCTACCAGTTGCTTGATACTGTTGAAATATATACATTAATGTAAACCTTCCAACACCATAAACAATTAAGTGAGCAAGAAACGTGAAGAGGAGGACAAACCCTTGCACCACCATGAAGAATAGTCCGACCAAAATAATGTGTTCTGGTGCCAAGAGAAAAAGTGAAGAATACAGAACAAAGCTGAAATTGCATTGTGACAAAACTGACGACAGCCTGCAGAAGTAATCAGAAAAAAATTGACCCGATTGAGAGTAAGCGGGATTGCTTCCTCATCACAATATTATGTAATATAAATCATAAACATATCTAAATTAGAAAAAAGTTAAAGAATAATTACTTAAATATATTTCAAAGAAAACAAAACATGAAGGTGATCATCATATTTTGGTATAAAAACTGGAACATCTAATAATCACAATTTATGGTATCAAAATTGGTTTAACATGTCAAAAATCATATGCATAAACATTTTATTACGTGAGACACCATAGCCCCTATATATTTGGCACAAAATTTAAAGGAATAACTGTATTAAGATATGCATAGAGGTAAGTATTAACCTTTAGAAAACCTTGTTCCAAGATGAAGCCCAAAATCATTGGCACTGCAGTGAAAATACCGATTTGCAAGAGAAACTGTGTATTTAGAGCAGCACTCAAAGCAATGTTCTGTGAAATATTTGCTCTGACTTGAAGGGTTTCACCAACTCCAGATAGTGCCTGAAGCAAGGTCACACGTCTCAGGCCCCTATAATCAAATTAAGGAAAATACAGAAACAAGCAAGCACACAAACAAAATCAACCAAGCACAACTGTTAACCATCCAATTCAAGCAAAAAAAAGTTACCTTACTCAAATTCTGATGGAGACAATCTATGGTAGTCCTCTATTCCATACTTGATACTAGCAGGGTCATTATATGCATACTAGAGGGTAAATTGATTGTACTAAATCTAGCTATATATCAATTGACATTTACATAAGATATAACTGAGTGAAGGGCAAATTTTGATCATTCTTTTATCAAACAAGGGACATATGTACCACTAAAATGCTGGGTTCTATAGAACATGCAAATGGAAGTACGAATAGCATTATATGACGTTAAATACTGTGAGATTTCCCTCATCTCTATTCTCAATGTAGTTTGATAAAATTGATGATTTGAGCAAATACATCTTTCAATCATGTCATCTATATGGGTGACAACTTATCAAGTATGATGAGATAGTGGTAACAGATAAAAATCATGTACGATAAATTTGAACGCAAAGAAGCAAATAGTCACCATATAGCTTTAAATGAAAAACAGAAACAATACATGCTTTCTCACACAAAAAAGATTCAATGAGCATACTTGAAAAGACATGTATGATTATGGAGTTAATTTCATTAAATACTTCCCACAAAAGCCATTCATCAAACTCTGAACAAAAAGTCCACATCAGCAATCAACAAAATATCTAGTACTTTCAAAATGTTTTAGCTTTGAGAATTAACCCAACTTACCAAATAAGCCTTCCCATATAGGAATATATACACTGTCAGCACCGTTAACTGCACAAACATGAAAAATATGACTTATATTATATAATGTTGAAAGAAGATTACATCATATAACTACAGCAAGATGCTTTCAACTAATTCAACTTTAGGACATTGAATTGGACAATTACAAATTAAATGATCACAAACCAGGTAACAGATAAAAACAAGATAAAAGTTCACAAAAATAATCGACACTAGTTTCAAAACTATACTTATAACTCTGAAATGAATGTAGATAAATAACTTGCTGTCTAAAATAAAATATTTTCAACAACTTGACGTTTAACATGATGCAGAATGGTTTACCATGGTGCAGAAGTAGAACCCAACTGTGGTGAAGTAGAATGACATCATTCTAAAGAAATCGAATAGCTGCCCTAGCCTGTATATGTCACGACTAAGAACTTGTTCACCATTACCAGCAGCAACCTTCCCTTCAAATATAGCAATCTGATTGAGCCCGACATCTCTTCCTTTTCCGACCTGTAAATTTTGATTAGAAATTCACATCCTGTTAAAAATATCAAAAGAAAAGAGTGTAATCCTACCTGAATATACTCATGGTGAGTAATATTCCCTTGCCGTAAAGTAGAATTAAATCCTGCATTTAATTCCAAAATACACCATAAGTTTTGCATTCATCACACTGACATAAGTTTCTGCAACAAACCAACTCCATCTATCTCTACATTTATTATTCAAATGTATCCGACAGAAAAAATAAGCTTAATAATTTAACATGATGGACTGCCAACAATTCCATTATGACCCACGTCTAGATTGCCATTTAGGTTAATATTTTGAGATGGTTTATACTCAATGTCTCCAGCATTGTAATGACTCTTAAAGAGAGCATGCAGACAAGATTAGAAATAATTCATAATAAAAGATACTATAAAGTTATAACCAATCATAAGAAAACATTACCAGCATAAATATCCTCACTGATGTTGATAACACGAGATGCCTTGCTAATACCACCACGGGTTAAATGGAAAATTCTATCAAAAACATCAGGATGACCATAATGCATACGAACCCTGAACGAAATGGGGATGTCAACTTAACTATCTTGAATATTTAAAAAGCCAAAAAAATTACTTACACTATCATAATGTACTTACTTCAAAGGCTTTGCTAAAACACGCTGACCTAGTGTTACAAAGCTAGTTTCTTGATTTGACATAAAGGAGGCTAGCGACGAGACACTGCAATTTATATTTACTAATAATTAGACAATGGAAAGTTATCAGAAAGAAACATTTGAATCCACAAGGGAGACAATGAAGATATACCTTCCGGTAAATACATGTTCCCTGACACCAAGAATGGTTGGAGGACGAATACCGTGATCACTGTGAAATTCTTCAAGTAGGTTTCTCATCTTCAAAGCTTCCTCAAAATAATTGTCCTTAATGCACAATGTTACTCAAAATTAACAACCAACAAAATCTGAAAAGTTCATGTCAATTGTCCAAAACTATTAAGCAGGACGTGACACTTCAGACTCAATAGACAGTCATGGAAGGATCAATTTATGAACTTACAAATGTTGGTGGTGACAAGTCATATGCGGGAGACAGATGGGGATTTTATGCACTATAGGATGGCAGCAAAGCTTATTTTCATTTAGCCAAGAGAAAATATATGACGACGGTAATTCATTAATCGTATTGTTACGGATTATGCAGTTAGTATGAGGTATATTTACTTAGATTTTACTATAAAATTGTAACAGAAACAACTTGAGCATATATGATATGCTCCATTGTTTTCAAAGGGATAAGATAATTTGTGCCACCTATTTTGAAGAATACATAAGATGGAATGAAGTAATATAATACGAATGGAACAAAACAGTCTGAACTTCATATTGCTTGATAACAGGATACCTGATTCATATCAATTGTCTGAACTGCATTGCCGCGAGTAAAGACAACTGCATGGTTTTGATTCTCAGGTTTTCCCTCACCTAGTTTTGGATTGCCAGGCAACTTAATGGAATAGATTTCCTGCCGAAGAGAATACACATGAGAACCACAATAAACAATAGTTCAGAAATTTCTAGGTAGTAAACCCTCCAATTCAACAGATGCTGTAAGAAAATTGAAATAAGTTGATGCATATTGTGCTTTGCGAATACAGGAAAAAAAACTTGCTCAAGATTGACTTAAAGAACTAAACTGGTTTAATATAAACATTACATTAATTTGTAAAATAACTCCTCAATTCATCAATTTTATATCAAGATCTAGATGGAATTAACAGATGATATACACTCCACATTATAGTCATTTGAACTTTGTACAGCCTTCTTTTATTTCTCAATGCAGGAAAATAGTTAACATGGTCATTGATCAATTTATATGTGGATTGTTTTTCCCAGCATTCCTTACATTCTTTACATAAATCCTCAAAATAACACCTATTAAGCTTTCCAGAATAATCTCAACTCCAAACATTGCTGAATTCAAAAACATCATCATACAAAAAAATTCATCAAACACTAAGTTTGGGTCTGTTCATTGTTTTATGGCTAGGAGAAACCCTTAAAGGAAAGAGTAACTAAAATCAGTATCGACCATTGACTCCAAGTTCTGATGGATCTTCACCTTATAAATAGTTAAAAGTACAATCATAGAATAAATTGGAAAGTTTAAATAGCCAACCAATACATCACAGGAAGAATACAGATATATGAACCTTATCTTTCCCACCGACGTCAGCCTTCACAAGCTTTGAGTAGAATTCTTTATGAACTTTACCATCCTTCAGAGTTTCAATTTCATCAATAAAAGCGACACGAAGAGCTTCATTTCTAACAATGAAAGTAAAGAGAAAATAGTAAGATATTGAAATAAAAACTAATAAACTGTAAGAAAGAATGCAGGAAAAAATTACAAACATAAGAAATACTTCAAGATGAGAAAGTTAAATGCAGATTGAAATGAAGCAAAATAGAGATCTTGGTGCCGACAGGAGAGAAGGTTAACCAATAATTCACCTTTGCATTAGCATCAATATATCTGCTGCCTGAGGCTTTTGTTCCTCTTTCTGTTTGCCATATATTTGACAAGTTACCACATATGTAAACTTTAGATCTGCCTGAGCCCGTGCTTCAGGAGATAACTCAAAACCCTGAGTACTGGTAGCATCTTTACTAGAAATTGCAGCTTCCATGTCTGATATAGTCAATATTAATGAGATCCTAACAAACAAGCTACAAATACAAATATGACTGAGTTATAAGTTGTCACCTCCGGAACTGATTCTTTCCAAATAGGTTTGCAGCATAAGAGCCTTTCTATAATACATCATCCCGCGAACTGCGAGTCTCACACAAGTAAACAGTTCAGTATAAATAAATCAACAACCTATCTTTAATCAACAATTATAATCCATGTTTAAGATTATATATAATAGCAAGATATATACCATACATATTCAATTACATGATAGCTTTATAAATGCATCTGGAATCCAACCCAGATTAAAAGCTATTATCAGATATGCACCACAAGAAAAAGAGATCATTTCCAAAGAAAAACAATAAGTACAGATGTTTACCAGTTCTGGCCAGTGTTTGCCCTCGATAAGAGGCCCAAAACCTAAGCTCAAGGATATCATTAGGACTGTCAAAAAGTTCATACTCAAGTGAATTTTCATCACGACCAATACGAGCAAGAAAGTTCTTCCATTCATCTGCAGTGAAACACGTTTGATCTTAGTAGAATAGACAAGACGGTGAAGATACAATTTTGGTACCACAAACACTTTACAGCAAAGACAAAACCAGATGATTTAAACCAGGAGAAAATCATTTAACTTATCAAATTCAAAAGTAGATAGAAGTGCGCTGAGAAAATGATTTACCGAAGGTTTTAAATACTCTTTAACTATATATTTGTATCTGTGAATAAGGTTCTTTATTAATTTTCCTCTTTGAAACCAAGCAAGCACCATTGGGGAATTTTAAAATATCGTGTAACACAGCACTCAACCCAGCAGCTTCAAAAGGTTTGAATATATGGCTGACCCTCAAGATAAACTAATATTACAGACTGATCACCCAACCCAGCTCTCAAAACAAAAGGTGCCAAATAGAAAACAGGTCTTGAAAGAAAAAAAAAATTTGAACACATAATAAATAAACATTGAAAGTGAAACATAAAGTAAAGCAAAAATACCTGGATAAATTTTCTGGAGGTAAAACAAAATTGATATTCCATCCTCATTTTTCTTTTGCAGTTCACCCATACTATACAGCACAATCTCAGAATAATATGGAGTGAAAACACTGCATATGCATACAAGAAAATATAAGGACGATAAATTCATCAAATATTGTGATCATTAGTCCAAGCAAAGATGAAGAAGAATAAGTTTACCTGAAGGATAGCATCTCACGAACTGGCTTTGCTACAGGCATCTCCATGAAAAGAGAATTCGTGAAGAACTCAAGTCTTCGTCTGGCCTCAAGATTTCTGGGAATATTTGAGGCTGAATCTTTGATAGTTAATAGTGAATACAATCTTTTCACTTGTGCTCTCTGTATATTTCCCAAAATTACTAATCTCCGTCAGCATCAAATTTCAGGAAAAAAACCAAATAGATAAATCTGATCAAACTTACCAACTCAGCATCTTTGGGCCACTTCAATTTTGAAAAAAGACGACCTTCAGTCCTTGCTTTTGCCAACAAGTTCCATGTCTCATAATGTTCCCTAAAAAACACGCAGGGTGAATAAAGTGTCCGGTAAGAGAGCATACTTATACTAGCAACTTTTACATACCTCATATTAATAGAAAGGACATCAAGCCGCACGACATCATAAAGATCTTGAGCGGCTTTGACAGCACCTTTTTCCAGTTCAGGAGTTTCCACTTCTTTCTGTACAATAAATATTGAAAGAAAAAAACACATCATAATAGAATATATTAAAAAGAAAATGACAAAGCAAAAAAGAAAAAAAGAAAAAGAAAACTATAGGTAAGCACAGTTTTTCATTTACATTTCATTAAGTATACCAAACCTATAGATGAATTGAATACATACCAGGATTCCCATAAGTGCAGTTACTCTTGAAATGACAAACGGAAGCTTATTTAACTGAAAGTCATCTTGAATACTTTTCTTCACGATACTTGCTTTGATATCGTCATATATCCTCTCAACCCTGACATAATACAATAAAAAATAAAAACAAGGAACTCCATTAATTTTTTCCATTGTTGCTGGTTTAAGAAAAAACATATTCGTATCAAACCTTCATCAATATAAACTTACCACAATCTTCCTTCATCGTCCAATATTTCGTTAAGGATAAGTTTAATGGTGCAATAGCACTCCTCAACAGCATACTTCATATAGTCATCTCTTGATATCCTTTCCCAGAGTTCGTCATGTGAATCTCTACTCTCTACAGCAATGTCTTTGGCCAGAAATATCTACATAGATTATCACCAAAACTAAGTATCAAATGAACAACTCAAACACATAAACAATAAGAAATGAAAACAAATTATACATCCAATGGAAAATAATAGTTAAAGCAACAGAGTTAGACCTTGCTGGCCAGAAGGAAAAGAGGCCACTGAACCAAGGGAAGATTCCCAGAATTTTTAGGCATTAGAAGCAATTCCATTTCCCTACATGCAAGAAAAAGAAGACAAATGCCCTCAAGACAATGGACACAACAGAGACCTGTTGACCTAACACATTTTTAAGAACTGACATGGTGAGGATCATTAAGGTAATAGCAAGAGTTTGAAAACATTTTTGTTACTCACAAGTTAGTGATATAATCTTCTTCCCTTAAATTTTTAACAATTTCATTCCAAAAGGGAGAAAATTGAGCAGCATCAGCCTTGGTCTTGCCTTCATCCGCGACCTTCCATCAAAGAGAACCTTTTTCAAGATTAGCACAAACTATATGAAAATTAACTATAAAACTTGAAACTTTTCCACGTGATCCAAATGCCAATTCAGTTTAATCACAGATTCTAGATAATGCAAACGTTTCAAGTTTCATGCAAGAAAGCAGATTCCCAAAATATTAAAACACTTGGAATGTAATTCGAACCTCGTACGATAAACACAACACCAAAACACAATAACATTATGATTCTATCTACTTTCCCAGCAGAGCCGAAAACCATCACGGCACAAGATGAAAAATGATAAAGTTCCAGGAAATGTTGACAATGCACATAAGGAAAATGGATCCCCATATTGAACTACTTAGTCTAAAATATTCAAGCATAAAATTAAATTCACTCTAAAGTTACTCACATGACTGGAAGAGCGAAGAGATGTCCTGCAAAACAGAAACTGCTTCAGATGTATGGACAAGGAGATCTGATAGTGACAGGAAAGAATTATATAGACTATCTGCAAAGAATTAACATCTGAGGATACCGCATGTGAATGAAAAAGAACAAATAACAAACCAAAACTCGCCTGTTGGGCAAAGGAACATGAAGTGTGTCCATAAATGCCCCTGGAAACAGTTCAAAAAGTTTGTGGACGGCTTCTAATGATCTGATCTGAAGAACAAAATAAGAAAATCTCTAAACTCATTCCTGATTAATATATACAATTCAAAGTAATACATGAAAAGGAAGCCAAAAGAAAGGAACCCCTTAAATACAAGGATGTGATCAAAATGATAAATAAACTTTGCACTAGAAACTAGGGATCCAACTGCAATGTTACAACAGTGACATGATGCACAACACTCAGAATATCATATAACTTCACTTACCTCCCCCAGACGATCTCTTGCTCCAAGCAAGAATCCCACAACAGCGGATATGATAGTGTAGAACACATGAATATCTAACAGATAAATCTGTAGCAGAAGAGTAGCCAGGAAAAAAGATTTGGTCAGTGAAAGACAACCATGGTTGAGAGCCAAAATATTCGATTGAGTTTGCTGGATAAAAAGGAACTAAACATTTAAGATTTCTATATAACTTAAAGCAAGCAGGAGATGAATTAAATAGGTGCAGCGCCAAAGAAAAGTTTAAAAGGGAAAAAACTAATATAAAGGATAAAATTAAAGATTTTTAAACTCATCCGCTTTTCAGTTCCTTTTCATTCATCATTATCCATTATAAGAATTATTCCAAAGTTGTTCCTATAATTTATCCACCAGTAAGACTATCTCAATCTTATTTGTAATTTTCCTTTATTTATGAATAATGTTTAACCTTAAAAAACCCTCATTTGTTTGAATCATTCAACTCCACCAGTTGAGTTCAGTTGTCCATATTAAGAATTATACCAAAGTTGTTTATCCAATAATTCATTCATCAGTAAGCTATCTCAATTTTATTTGTTTGAATCATTCAACTCGACTAATCCTTATATCACATTATAAATTTTGTGAAACAAAATGAACTGTAAACTGCATACATGAAATGATGTAAAACCAACTTACAGCAACAATTGGAGCCCATAAGCAAGCAACTGTCAGCGCATTATGGTTATCTGCAAGAGAACAAGTGATTACAAGTACCAAACAAGAATATAAATACAAATATATGTTCAATAGCCATCAAATGCGATCAAATATATTTATGATAAGAGAGTCTGAACTATGTTGAAGCTAAAATAAGACTTTTTGATAAGACGCACTCTCTCCATCATCAATAATATGCCATTCAAATTCCTACTAAGATGTCCAAAACATTCAGTGTCTTGGAGAACAAATTAACCAACAATGCCATTACAGTGAGTACCACAGCAGTGCCACTTTGAACAAAGTAATCCAGACAGGTAAATTAATCTTAAGAAATCATGAAAGTAACAGGTTGGTTGCTTACTTTGAGAAACAAAATCATGCCAAGAATATTCTATTGGATCATTTGTAATAACAGCCCTTGTTGGTTTCACCAGTGGCTTGATCTGAAGAAACCAAAACAGAACATTTATATCACTGATCAATGCATCCAGCATAAGCCTAAATGAAGAGCGAATAAAACGATAAGAATAAATGTCACTTGCCTGGAGGAAGTATGCAAATGAAAACTTTCCACTCAGAACAACGAGCCAAAACAGTACATACCTGCATCAATGGACATGATGAAATATATTTCAACAAATTTGAAAGACCATATTTACTGATGTAATCTATTATGATTTCTCTATTCTGGGAATTTTAAGTTGTAAACAAATTAACAAACTATGAACTACAAACTCCAATCGTCAACACAGGCCAAAATTTGAAAAGAAAGCATATGCTTAAGTGATGTTAATAATCCAATTTTGTGAGAATTGGGATATTATTTTTTTACAATAATAAATCATAAATATACATAACCATAAGATACTAAGAATATCCCACATATATAACGGTTTTGTGTTGGCCTTGAAAAAGGTAGGAGTCTCAGTCCTAAATTCCGCAAACTTCTAAGTATAAATGGGGATGTTGTATACTCACCAGATTACATTTTTCAATTTTCATTATAAAACTACATATTAATCAATATTTTTTTTACTTTATTATCCTCCTTCCCAATACTGCATATTTCTAATCAAACAAATAAAAATAAATTTGTGTTTCTAAGCATACAAAACAAAGCTATCCTTAGAAATTACATTATATAATCGGTGGTCCTCTCATACATGCCACGCCCAACATAGTGTCGTTCCTTCAAAAATGCAAACACAATGCCAAATCAACAAAATACATACAAAAACCAAAATCATTAATGAAATATGAAAATTAGAATGAGAATACAAGAAATTAAAAACCTGGCGCATCCACTTGACAAAGCGAATTAAAGGCCACCGATCACATTGATTAGTCATACGGTGGCAAGCTGGTATTCGCATAAGGATACTAAGGAAAAACTGAACACCAGCATAGATGCTAATAACAATCACATACAATCTGAAGATAACGGAATTTGCATTTGCTTTACTCTGTTCTTGTAGAGCTTTCCTGCATTACGAAAAGAACCAGAAAACACAAACAAAGGAGAAGGAAAAAAATTTATCTCGTTGACGATACACTTAACACGAGTAAAAAGTGCATATAATAAAGAATGTTCAAACGAATTGACAGGAAACATACACATAGAGAAAAGAAACGAAGACTGAGGCAAAACTAAACCAAAGGAAACGGAGAAAAATTCGAGAAACAGCTAGGCGCCGTGTCGTAGAGTATGCACCATACATCATGAAAACATCCAATACACCTACAACAAGAAACAAAATTCATTTATTAAAGGTGTATAAAGTTTGCAACGTGAAAGAGAAGACATTACGTTTGTAAGCATCAACATGGGAAGGTTTTAAATAATAGTATCAGAGCACACCCAAGCAAAAATTATAGTAGTAGACTAAACCTACTCTCAAAGAACTTCATCACAACAAATGTTGGACCAAGACTAAGAACTTCCTGTAGCGTCTTTGAGTTAAGCTTCCCATTATTAAACGCAATGATGGTGAGACCCTGGCAATAGAAAAGAAAGCTTAAATATGATGGTCACTTTTATCCATATTATATATTGACAAATAAAGGCAGACTACATACAATCTGTGAAACAAAAATTAAGAAACCTGTTCATGTCAAGAAACAGACAAACTATTTCCTGAAGCATTTGGAGGTTTAGGACACATATAGTTCAAATGAAAACATGTTTCAGTTACAAAGATGCACTTTGACAATACTTCAGCAAATAAATAAGGAATCACAGTTGTTTGTCCCAATTTTAAAGGAAGCCCAAGGCAGCAGAAAGAGAGAGAGACTAAAACAAGGAAATGAAAAGAAAGAAGACACGAGATATTAACATGGAATCTGAAAGTTGAAAAAATCTGTCAGTGAACATCGGAGA
>JAYMTB010000303.1:0-15621 GCA_036897585.1 Francoa sonchifolia | reverse complement strand
CTCTAGTTCTGGTGCCAAGGCGAGCAAACTATAGATCATTTCATAAAGGAAGCAACAAAAAAATTTGGGTCACTCTATGCAGTTACTAAAAGCTGATGTTAGTTTAGTTAACCAACCAGGTAAATAAGACGGATCCCCAAACCAAATGTGTCCAGTGAAGCCTTCATTTTGCATTTGAAAGTCTACTGGATAAGTCAACACGATCGGGTCTTGTTGGACTATTGCACATTCCTTCAAAAAGTGAATACTTACTTGATAAGCTGCTGGTTGCTAGTGTATCAGATATAGCATAATAGAAACTAATGCTTTTTTTTTTGTACACATGATCAGTTATGGAAACTTTTAAGCACACGATGTGTATGTACATCTGAGATAAATTTTCCATATTCATAAACATCTCCCCTTCAGATCATGTAAAGTATGCAATTCATTTGCATGATGCAGCAAAGTCATTACTTTCTCAAATAGCTAATAACTCGTTGCTTTTCAACCATTTGAGTTATATTTCTTGCTTATGGCATGTTTCATCGCTTCATCCAACAAAGACAGCTTTGTGTCCCTAGCAAGTAAATGTTTCATGCATAATACATGCATGTGTACACACCTATGTTGAGCACAACTACAAGTGTTCTATTGTAGAAAGAAACAATTTCTATTTTGGATGAACCAGATTTGATAAGTGATAAAATACATTTGAATTCTTATTTGGCATTTGCCTTGTTCCTCTGCAGAATGTGCGTTGTTTATTATCAGTTGAGAGTATTAACGTCAACGCTATTAACAAAGTTGGAGAGACCCCTTTGGACATTGCAGAAAAATTTAATCCAGACCTTGTCTCCGTTTTAAAGGAAGCGGGGGCTGTTCATTCGAAAGATCATGGAAAACCCCCAAGTGCAGCAAAGCAACTTAAGCAGACTGTCAGTGACATAAAACATGATGTCGAATCTCAACTCCAACAGACCCGTAAAACTGGTGTTGGTGTCCAGAAAATTGCAAAGAGGATAAAAAAGCTACACATTAGTGGCCTGAACAATGCTATAAACTCTGCAACCATTGTTGCTGTTCTCATAGCCACTGTTGCTTTTGCAGCCATATTCACTGTGCCTGGCCAGTTTGTTGAGAAAGAAACGAAAGGGCTTTCACTTGGGCAAGCCTACATAGCAGAAAATGCAGCTTTCATCATCTTCTTTGTGTTTGACAGTGTGGCATTATTCGTCTCCTTGGCTGTTGTTGTTGTCCAGACATCTGTGGTTGTGATTGAGGAGAATGCAAAGAAGCAGCTCGTCTTTGTGATAAACAAGCTCATGTGGTTAGCTTGTCTCTCCATTTCAATTGCCTTTATTTCTCTAACTTATGTGGTGGTGGGATCACACTCAAGGTGGCTTGCTGTGTATGCAACTGTAATTGGTAGCATAATCATGCTCACCACTATTGGCTCCATGTGCTACTGTGTCATTCTACATAGGATGGAGGAGACGAAGTTAAGGAATATAAGAAAAGCTAAGAGTCGGTCCCGTTCATTGTCTAATTCTGTGCCATCAGATTCAGAGATTTTGAATGGTGAATATAAAAGGATGTATGCGCTATAAGGATGATGAAATATAAGAGAAACTTATATGAAGGATCGAATGGCCTGGTATTTTTCCTATCTATCTGAAATATCTGTTTTGCTCCCGCTCTAGTTTTTACTTCATAATAATAACTCAGAGCTGAGGTGTTTCATACATCGGGATACAGAAGAAACAAAACAAGTGACGAGTACTGAAGCAGAAGATACTAGAATTATATCACGTCATAGTGCTGATTTAAGAATCTGCCTCATATCCTACTCTTCGCTATTACATCCTCCCGCTATGGATTCAGAGCAGGATTCACATTTAATCAACCAATTGCAACCTTAAAGATATGTCCAGATGTATGAAGTATGTGCCGATAACATAATGCTTATTTTAGTTATGTATTCGAGTATATAATATTCATATTCAAATGTGTGTTAAGGTAGTGTAATGACTGTGATTTATAATAATGTTCAGCATAGGTTTTTCTCCTGAAATCTTCTTCTGTTTCTCTTCCCATTTTCTGTCAGTAATGCTTTGATTTAAATTATCTACTGCATTTCCTTTTGTTATGTTGGTGGTATACCATATATATGTGATGAAACAATAGGTATTGAATTAAGTATGCAGGGTGACACAAGCAGCTAGTCGTTCATCGTGTTCAGTAACATTTGTGCAACCAAAATGCAGGAAAAAGTCCTTTTTCTCATGTAAAAGTTAGATTATTATGCATGAAAACGGGAGAGAAACTGAAGAAACAAAGGTTCGAACACTTTCAAACAATTACAGACCAGTGAAACCATCTCTCATTAATCGAAAACAAATTTGTTCACAACTTGCTTTGAATTATGATATTCACAAAACAAGAAATATGTGTACTTTGCAGAGAATCAAAAGCCTTGTTACATTTTCACTTTTTACAAGAAATTTGTTAAAAAATTGTTACAAATGTGCTTTCAGTATGAAGCTTGGATTCAAAGAGTAAAGAATGAAGAGAATTTTCAGTAAGCAATGATCATAAGAGAGAAATCCCAGCCTGTAACCAGATGCACAGAACTCGGCGACCATCCTTAATATATACATCGAGACGCTAAGGAGTTGTCAAAGAAGGAACTGAATGCCTTTGCCATTAGGTAACATTCCTTCAGCGCCTCGTCAAAATGATGCATCTCTTTCCGCACTATCTGATTATCAGCCTTTATATTTACCTGAATTTTTATGCATACTTCGACCATCATCAGCCCCTTCAGAGGAACTGCTGAGGTTCCGATGTTCAGATCGGTGGTGCGAACTTCCATGGCTTTTTCTTGAGCTGTTGGAGTTCAGGTCATGTCTGACAGTCTTGGCTGAGTAACAGTGACGCACCCAAATCTGGTGGCTCCTTGTTTCAGTTGAGCAACTTCCTCGGACACTGACAACCAAAATCACTTCCTTATCTCGTGTGTCTTCAGACCACCAATTTTGCGGAATGCCATCAACACAATCTTCTACTGTATGGAATTCTTCATGGCGTACTGAGACTTCAACAAATTTTTCGGGTTCAATAAGACCAGATGCTGGTGTGACCTACATTCAAAACAAAATAAATTGATAAACTATGTCAGATTAAAAGATCCAACTACTGACAATTAGCAATGTTAAGGGCAATCTTAAATCCCACCTTCCCACAGACAAAACTATATATCCATTAGTAATTTTCTCCTGAATACCAAAAAAGATTCTATTTATAAAATCACTAATGATGATCAAGTCCTAGAAAAAAGTGGCCGGATAAAAAAATGCTCTTTCTTTCCCGAAAACAAGTGCGTGAGAGTGGGACTTATTGAGAGAGTTAGTGATGGGCTGACACATTTAACCGATCCGAGAAAGAAAAAAACCAAGCCTATCTAAGAATTAACTCTTCCAACCTCCATCTCCTGACGTTATCTGATAACACCATATAAATTCTCTGGTTTATTAGAGTTTGAGTCAATCTTGAATTCAATGACATCTAGAACAAACACAGGTTTTGATAAGTAGCATGTGCATTCAGCCTAAAAGTGAATGACAATACCTCAAGCCATCGAGGGAAGCCTAATGAGACTCTTGGACGATTATCATCTTCCTGTTCATCCTCCTTGACCGTGGAATGACCTTCACAGATGATATTATATATGGCTTTATCCTTCGCGCAGTTGTTGGTTATTCGGAAAATTGATGCATCCTGGTTTTCGAGCATTATTTTGTTGGTACTTACGGCAGTTTCTGGAACATAGCATAATTCATCTAATATAGATCTGACTTTTTCATTCGATCTGAATATTTTCCCAAGGTCCTGTCTCCTTGTCGATCGATCAAGATAGGCAATTCTAACATTAAATTTACATCGCACAGGTTTATGATCACTGTCAGTCACATCCATGCAGGCATCATACCTGTTAAGAAAGGAAACAAAACCTTAGAGTGGATCAAATATGTACCAGGAAGCAAGTGTAGCATGAAACTTACAGTAAAATGGATGATACTACAGGGCATTCTAAACCGCACTCGGCTGATGAATCTGACCGACTATCACGATATATAATCCTATCACACCAGGCAGGAATGCGCTTTTTCTCCCCAGAATCATATCCTGTGAAGTACAAATCATGAAAGCATAAACCTTTTTACAATATAAAAGAAAATTGTGATTAAAACATTTATTATATCATTAATTCCGGGTCATATGTAACCAACAACCTCAAATTTTCAAAACAGAGCCTCAAAATGTACATACAAAATTTTACCAGCTAAACCTGCTTGATGTCTTTCGAACTTGTATGTTGGGGGGAATTTAATGAGTGCTTCACGCATTCCTTGGAAAACCTTCGCAGCATTCATCTCTGCCCTGAGCTGATCCTTCTCTCTAAGCCAATCAAAGCATCTTTGGGAAACAAAATCCCTGGCTTCGTCATAAGATATACCAAAAAGTCTGTAATTAAAATCGCCAAAAAATACAACCATATCTGCTTCAGATAAATCCGGCTTTGCTTCTTCCGAGTTGTTACTGACAGCCTGCCAAAGCACCAATGATTTGTAACTCATGGCCAATACTGATGATGATGAATATGACCACAATGATGATGATGATGATGACTACAATGATGGTGATGGTGATGGTTATGAGAATGATGATGAATATGACAATGATAATGATGATGATGAATATGACAATGATAATGATGATGATGATGATGATGAATGATGATGATGTTAAGGGATTTAGCTATATTATATAATCAGCAGATGGACATACATTTAAACCCCGAAGCATGTGAGCAGAAGTCGAGACACCAGCTGCAACAGAGAACCAATGGCAAGCCAAAATAAGTATGTGAAGAAGGCAAGAAAGCAAGAAAACATAGGTGGCACCATACCTGCTGCGTTAAGATTAGATGACCGACTAAATACCATTGTTCGATAAATGTGATCAAAATCAGCATTACGGCGATTAACTGCTTCCAAATGTGCAGCCAAGTGACAGTTCACAAAACACATTATCCGATCATATACTCTGATTCTCAGACCAACACCTCCCTGCTTGGACAATGTAGCCTTTTGTCATCAAATGAACAAACAAAATATAACCAAATCTGATTTCAATGTTCAAGTAAAGTAACCTACAACATTCTAGTCCCAGATAAAACCTTCCAGATTCTGAAATCATTTTTATTCTTATTTGTGTACCATTGGCACCATACCTTCCTTACTTTTTTCTGATTTGACAATCAAAATTTCAGCTGGTATAAGCACATCAGTGTTATACAAGAAAGATGCACTAACATCAATCAAGGTGGACAAAAACAAACAGATATAGATCACTTGTGCAGATTATGTTATTTCTTACATCTTATTAGCCAATATATCATATTATGATGAATTAGGTCAGCACAATATCGCACATATCATCCTTGTCATACCACTTATTGTGAAGGTTCATTGTTAAATGTGATAGCCAACATGCATTCTCCATATACTGATCATACTTCATGTTCATAAAATCATCATGCACAATTTTTAATGATAATAAAAAAAGGGAAGTATTAAAATTTGAGGATTCCTAAAGAAACACCATATATCGTAGAATAACAAAACAATTTTCCTGTCTTTGCTTAAATGTTGACTGTTAGGGGAGTACTGACAGAAGAAGAGTTAAGAATCTCAATCAAAAAGAAGAAATAAATCCTTTTTCTGAACCTTAAAAATTATAAAACAATGAAAAAAATATATTACAAGATGATATCAGAAATTGTTTAAATAGACACAGAAAGGAGCTGAGATATCTATAACAAACGGACTCTCATTCTATTTTACAATATACAGGAACCATTAATTTCACGGCACAAAGAATTGAATGATCACATGTAGGAAAAGTACAAACCTTATTACCAATTGCACGGCCAAAGCCACATGGAACAGCTCCGGCATCAATGTCCCCAACGTGTTTTCTAAGATTCTTTCTTACCCTGAGTCAGCAATAACAAACACGCAATCTCAGAGATACAAGAGTAGAAAGCCTAAGGACAACAATGGGGTGGGGAGAATGATGCCTTACCAAAGAAGATGAAAGATGAACTCAATATGGAAATAATGAAATATCTAGCGTAATGAAAATATATCTAAATAATAGCAGTCGCTTCTTGCTGACAAATACTTACCAAAGAGATATGAGCAAGCCTGCCAGCTGCCTAGAACCCATTCGTTCAAAAGCTGTTCCTTCTTCTAAGGCCTTGCCTATAGTGTCCAGCCACCACTTCCCAACAGAGCTGCCTTCAATTCCTACCTACAATTGAAACTAAAGAATCATATAACATATACAAAGAGACAAATAAATTAATTTTATAAATGTACAGAAAGCATATAAGTGTCCCTGAGATATTTAAATCTCACAGCGCTGCCACTATATTTAATTGAAAATAAATAATTAATTGACAGGTAAGATTGCAGTAACAAATTCATGATTCAGTAAATACTAGGCACCTAAAAAATCCTAGATTAACAATCTCAACTGGAATGGCAGAAAAATGTAACAGATAAACTGAGAGAAAACAAAGGTAATTCATGAAATAGAAAGTAATCCACAAATCTTTATAAGAAAGACCTTTGCATGAGTACCAGTTATCATCATCAAACATGATTACAATCCATAAATTCCTACCAGTAAAAGTTTCAGGCAGTCTCTCCTCTTCAAGTATTCACATTGTAAGCACATTAAATACCATCTTACTAACAAACTTGTTAGGTGCAGATGAAAATTTCATGTGTTTTCTTAAGTACAAATTATCATCATTTAACACAATGACAATCCATAAATTCCTACCAGCAAAAGTTTCAGGCAGTCTCTTCAAGTTTTCTGTTTCTATATTTGAAAAAGTGACCATAAATGATATGCTGAATTCAACAAACACAAACCAAAAGGCAAAAACATTATGAAAAGAGCTAAACATGATCTTACAGTTTCTCTTGCCGCAGACATTGCAAGAAATCCAGCACCCATCTCAACTTCTTGCAGCCCGACAACAACAATACCAACATCTGATATCAAAGAACCCAACCATGACATAAGTGAATCATGAGAGGCTCTTCCTTGACCAACATTCCATGTGCCAATTAAAATCCTGACATTGTCTCTCTTTGTGTACGTCATTTCATTTACAGCCAATTCTGAACGTATTATGTTGTCAAGAGGTCCAGGAGATGCAATGTTCCATCCGCGTATACCACCATGTGTAGCCAGGCTGAAAATAAAATCAGTACCAGCAGCCAATTTTATCACAGGACTATTATGTGCAACCCATCGTGCAATCACATTTCCCTCAAGATCCAATATTTTGATAATACCACTCACATAACCTACATATATTCTTGTCCCAAAAGTGCAAAAGCATTGGACAGCACAAGGATGGTAATTGAAATCTTGCAAACGATTTCCATTTCCATCCCACTGTACAAGTAAGCCATTTGTACAGCCACTCCAAATCATTCCATCAGCACTGAGGACTAACGCTTCTGTTCTCTTGGAATCTTCTGCAAAAGCCCCTGCCCCTCTATTTGCAACTCGACGAACAGCATCTGCAGCTCCAATTATAGCATTGCGTGACCGTTGCAAAAAGCCTTGTGATTTCTCCTTTTTTGATGTGGAATTTAATTTGACCTTCATCTCATCTTCTACTGGTTGGTCTTGCACTGCTGATATGTCACCTCGATTCTCAATCTGACCATCTATGTTGAATACTTTCAGAAGCTCCCTTGTACGAGCATCCCTGGGGTACCAAGTCTCAGAATTTTCCAAATGTAACTTATGATATATAAGAATTCTTCCCAAGCAATAAGAAACTCTGAAATGACACACTTCTTGATAACTAATGATTTTGAAATTATGCAGTTTTCCTTCTGGTTATGTATTGGATTTGATCTGAATCTGGTCTGTTTAGTGACGTGGTAGAGCAATTTTAACCACTGGTTAGAATAGAATTGTAATCTTACCGATTTTTTAACAAAAAAATGGATTTGGATATCCTTTAACCGACTGAGCATATGATAATAAAATATGTTTATACTTTTAAGCCATTAGATTCATCAATGTTAGATCTAATGGAATATATAAATAGATCGTAAGACCTTGATGCATAGGCTTCAATACTTTACAAAAATCTAGATGGAATTATTTTGACAAAATATCAGATTAGGAAATATGTCTGGTCAAAATCCAATCCATGTTGACGCTTGACTTTATTTTAAGTTTTAAAATTTATGAACTAAACAGTTTCAACTCATACAACATTGTATATTTGCGAAAAAACGTACCAGATCGAAAAGGACAGAGACATAGCACACCAAACTTTAGATCTGACACAGTCAGCTAACAAACATTTTACATCTGAAGAAGATATATTGCAGACGCCATTAACTGTTACTTGGCTCTTAAGGTCAATGAATGACCTCTCAACTAATAAAGCAGCCATGTGTTTTTCCTCTGTTGATAGTGAAAGAGATTTTTCAATTGTTTCCCATGGCCAGACCTTAATAATACCTCCTTCAGAACCTGACCATATATCACCTGGATAAATGCAAAGTAAAATTGATACTTTAGCGAGAAGAGCCACATAACATATAGATGCTTTCGAACCAAAACAACAATAAAAAACTGTCCATAACAGTGAGCACAAAACTATGCCTAAGATAAGAGAAGTTATTTGCCAAGTTTATTTCAAGGTTGTCAGGGATTGAGCATTTACATGGCCCACCCGCAGACATAAAACCCAAAATAAAGGACATACCAAGTTAAATATGTTGGTTAGTATGGTTGTAATACTCAAAATCAGGACCATGCACTGCATCTATCATTTCTATGCTTCAATAACTTATTATTCTAAAACATGCAAACAGGGACACATATGGCACAAAATGACTATATTCTACAGAACAAGCTAGTAGTGTAAAAAGGTCTTCTGAACCTTCTATCAGTATCACTTATCCTCTAAGAGTAAATGAACATATATATTTTGCAAAATATTCTTTTGAGAAACTAATAGTGCAACATTCAATATGAAGATACCTCATTTCTGCACCAAGGAAAAGATTTAAAAACTACGGCAGAAACAATTATCATTCGGTAAGTTTAAGAGCCTGCCTCCTTTCATTACTTGTATGTTCCAATATCGGTATGGAACCTAAAAATCCAATTCACCTACTACAGATATCTCTGGTCACTTGTCAGGTTAGACTAAATTGCTAGTAACATATAACATTTAACATTCTATACCACATTTAACTTTCCTAAGCAAGCCAATCCTTTATTTCGCAGACTCATCAGAGTATGGAACCATTATTTCTACTGAAATGGGACTGTCCAACAACACATTCTTGCTCGGTCTAATAGAAATACTATATGGGCCAATTGTCAGAATTCCCAGAATTCGATTTTAGTGTATAAATATACATAGAAAACAACAGGGTAATATTGAACACTGGTTAAGCTTCACTGGTTCCCACCTTGGTACTTTCAATATATATATATATCCACTATTGGGTTTTGGGGCTGTTGACTTTAGGTCATTGTACAATATTCTTAGTCGCAAAAAGCCAAAGATTGAGAGCTTAGAAGGTTTAGACTCTTGAGTGAAACCTTAAATTTCATGTTGTAGGAAGATTTTACTCTTTGTATAGTATGTGTGTTCTGAATAGTGTTGTATCATATATTACTAGAGTACCAAGGAACATCTATGGAACTATTGCTTATCTAAAAGAACTACATAAATGACATGTTGCTGGATGTGCTTAATACCACTTCAAACGGCTTTTCAAGAACTCAGTGAAATACAGTAAAAATTATTAAAGGCTCACCATAAGCGGTCATCACCATGGAAGTAACAGGACCACGATGTGCTTGCCATGATAAACCTTCCTTAATAGAAGAATCATCTAGTGGCTGATCCATGCTCCAAGATCTAATCTTCCCGTCCTTGTGCCCACTCCAAACCAACATATTCCCTTGATCAACAAGCAAACACGTGACGGCTGAGGTATTTCCCGATTCATAAAAGGGCGCTGCATCCTCGTCCCCCCTCCTCACCCTGCCACCAATGCCACAGCCAGGATCATAAGAATTCTCTAAATTCCACACCCTCACACCACTCTCCTGCCCTGCCCACAATTGTGTCTCTGTACAAGCAATAGTCCTCAAAAACTTACCAACCTGCGTTTCTCTCAATGGATGAGGTCTCAGTTCAAGGCAAGGAGGACGACTAGGATTCACAGAAGCACGAACTGGAACCTTAAAAATCCCAGTATCTCCACCATTAGCAACAAACTCGGGCAATGGTTGCTGCCAAGGCTCATCAGGATTTCCATCAGCAGAGTGAGACTGGTCAAGGCGAAAGTCTTCAGAGCCACGAATAACGTTATTAGAGGAAGAGTAAGGGAAGAATTGATCATCAGAAGAATCGTAGTAACGATCGATGTTTTGAGAAATGCGGGCTTCTTCAAGGCTATGTTTACGCATCTGATGGAAGCGTTTAGGGGCAGAAGGAGTACGGAGTTGTTGGCTGTAGGAATGGACCTTGCGAGGAGGAGCAGGATTGGTGGATAAACCAGCCAAAGCCTCGCGATCTTCATCTGGAACAGGATGAGGATGATGATCCATGAAAGGATTGAAAGCATAGAGATGAAATGAGGGTTTGCATAGAAAATCAGAGGTAGAATGGTCACAAGGAGAGATCCGAGAGGGAGGGAGGCGCGCATAATTAGGCGGGGAAATCGGGAAAACCCAACGGACATAAATCTTTCTGTATTTAATTTCAACTTCTGTTTTTTTCTTGTAATATATTAAATTTTTGTATTATTTTAAGACAATCAAATTTTTATTAATTTACCAAAAATCAGATTAATTCTAATGAATGAAAACTCATTTCTGAATTTTTTGGATAGAAATTCAATAATCCTTTCAATTAAATATGAATGTGTACATACTAATTTCTTAAGCTTGAATTTTATTTTAAAATATACAAGAATGAAGACAAATGTCATAGTAAGGAGTGGTTTATCCTCTTCCATGTTCCCAGCTTCTCTCTGCCCTGTGAAAGTTTAAACAAACACCTCTTAATCACACAAACATTGAGCTTTAAACTCCCCGTTATATAACTGTCAAATAATCTTCAATGGCAAAACAAACACACACACCACATCCATGATGCTCTGATTGAAGAGAGTGTAATCAATCCTATTGTATCGTGTTTATCGCTACAACTTATTATTGATTGTAAAGCAAATGTTTACGCAGCTATGTAATAACGCCACATCATTGTCTTTTTAGCAAAATCACTTATATAGCCAATAAGTAGTTAAGTAAACTAGAACAATTGTCTTCAAATACCTTACGAGGTCCAATCGCCAATCCATTATCGACAATGGATACTGCCTTAAAGCCCATGGGATGCAGCACGTCTTCATAACTGCACAAATTCTTATCTTGTTAGAGCATATACTTTGTAATCAGTCAAACAGCAAAGATTAAAACACAAAACAAAATCAAAATATTAGCACAAAATGAAAATTGGACGATGAGAATTACTCTGAAATTGATACTTTATAAGGGGGTCCACCAATATGGCCGCTGATCTGCAATGTCACCAAATAATTTGACTCTTAAGAATATTTGAAAGAAAAAATCTTTATTTGTTTCGTCAAAATTGTTTTAGATAATGGTTGGACATCAAAATTATAAAAATGGGACCAATTTGCCTTTGGCTATTTACAATATTTATAGTATATTGAAATCAAATGTCTCCGAATTAAATTGTCTTAAAATATCAGAAGAATGGTGTGACTAGCACATGATCAATGGCAAGCATGCAGGAAAATACTAAAAGGAGAAAGATGCTCACCGGAAACATTAGTGTTATGAGCTCTCCATCTGGTTTTAGGAAATCTCCAATTTGGCGAGCCCATGCTGATCTCATATGCGGTTCAATGGCACAAAAGAACCTGCAAATTATCATCTAAATGGGATCATCAATAAATCCTTCTCATATCATAAACTAACCCACTTTTCATGCCAACTTACGTATAATCAAATATGAGATCAAATAACTCAGTCGGATACCAAGAAAAGAAGTCTTCCTTCAAAAAGGTACAGTAATTTGCATTTGGTCCTGAAGAAGACAACTTCCTTGCAATGTAAACAAATTGTATAAATAAGAAATTTCGAAAGAGAATTAAGACTACATTGTTGAACCTTCATCCAGCTTTATACAAGTAAAAGAAAGTATTTCATTACCTCTGTTGCTTTCTTAATGGCAAGGTCTGATATGTCCAATCCAACCACATAGCGTTCAGGGCATGCAATAGCTACCACATCATAGCCCTGCCATATTTGAGGAGTTTGATTTTGGCTATGAAGACACTAAAAGAAAAATTACCAGTTTCATTGCTGGGCCAGACTCAAAATCTAAGACCATATTATTTCATGAATTGTACAAACAAGAGGCATAATTATACAGTATAACTCTTTTTCATAGAACTGTATGTGCGAAGGGAAAACTAAATAATATTGGTATTTAATATTTTCAAAAAAATTGCATATACATGCATTACTGTCATCAATAAAGGGCCAACAACACGATGCAATTTCCGTGCCTTGACCCTGTGACAACCAAGTCACAGTGGAGTAACATCACTGTTTCGTCAAGTCTCAACCTCATTTATTAGATACATGTAAGACGAACAATTGTGTCATTTACATATTCTATAACTTACACTGCCACATCCAGGGACTAAAGCCCGGCCTTTGGGTAGGGCACCCTTTTGATAAAGATGTAGTAAAACAGGTGTAGGTTGTCCTAAATCCCAAGGGGTCAATCCTTGCTCCCAGCACTTCTCCCAACCACCTTAATTAAAAATACTAAACATGAGTACATTAAACAAACACTATACAAACATCAACAAAATAAAAAATATATAAATCCCACGAATGCATGTATGCAAAGCATATATCAATAGGTGTTTGAACTTTGCACAAAAACAACATTTGCAATATAGTACCTTCTAAATAAACCATTAGTGTTCACAGGGAATGAAGGGTAGTACACAAATGGGCATCATATTGGAGTCCCAAAAAAGGGCCCTATACTCTATCTGAGACACAAAGACGTCCAATAAAAAGAACAGTAAAAACAAATTGAACCCAGGGGCTAACTTCATGGCCTTGGAACAGTTGAGACAATGTCTTTGGTGGTGCTGAGATACAAGTGAACTGATACTAGAGGAAAAAAGGTTCAACTTTCAAGCCTCAAATAAAGACAACTCCCAACTAGGAAATGTCACAAAGGCCTCAATATACTCAATAAAGTAGTAATCCCAACTAGAAAATGTCAATTTTATTGAGCCTTTTTTGCCGTTCATCATATAATCCAAGCAATTCATATTTCTATAAACTGTCAACCACTCAAATCCTAACCTCTTTGTGCACATAATGTTAGGCCTCTCCGCTTTATCTACTGACTCTC
This sequence comes from Francoa sonchifolia, assembly GCA_036897585.1. Classification (NCBI taxonomy): domain Eukaryota; kingdom Viridiplantae; phylum Streptophyta; class Magnoliopsida; order Geraniales; family Francoaceae; genus Francoa; species Francoa sonchifolia. Next base: position 2,042 of record JAYMTB010000303.1, on the reverse strand, counting down.
GTCACAAGTGCATTGATGGGTCTTCATTGGATATCCAATTACTTGATTTTATCTCCTGTCAGTCAAGCATCTTCAGCCTCAGTATCCTGTCCTAGTATTATCACATCATATTATCCTCATTTTATCCAGACTTATTTCCTCCATTTATTTTCTAATTCACAAACAATCTTGGACAACAGAGCATGGCCACTCTCAAAACCAACCTATAAAATTAGCTTTCCCCTCATGCTTCAATTATATATTCTTAAGCAAACAATCCAACCAAAATGCCTATATAATACTTGCATAGTCTCATACCTTCACCTCTAACTATCTTGCTAAACTCAGATGATGCTCATGGGCCAACAAAATTACTAGAGTGAAGGAAATGCGTTCACAAGCCATTTTCTGTTAAACTAAGAACAAGAGAAACATAGCAAATCATAAACCCGACACAGAATGTCCAAACAGCTACAAATCTGAGAAATAAATATAGCAAATCACCAAGGAAACATATCAAAAGAAAATCAACGAGGTCAGATAAGTGATTACACACCATTCGCGTCGGTGTGAACATATTCTTGGAGTTTATCAACACGAGAGCTCGATTTCTTGGCGCTCTCCACATTCTCGCCGGTCTCTCTATCTCTGGTACCGTCCATCTTAAATTCCACAGCACGACTTGGAGTATTTCTGAAAGGAATAGCTCTGTTGGACAATGGCAGATTCGGAACGGAGAAGAGTTTGGTCCGGACCGATCGCATAACCATAATTAATTACGGCCACGTTAGGTTACGATTCAGCCAAGAACACAAATGGAAATAAAATATCCTGATTTGTGAAAATATTATAAAAATTCAGTTTTTCTTTATTATTTAAAATTTAATACATTCCAATATACATCTATATTTGTAATTTTAAATACTTTTAATGAAAAATAAAATAAAAAATATGAAAAAAACAAAAATTCAGATATTGAAACAATTATAATTATGAGAATTAAGAAGATTAAATATTAAGAACAACACATTTCATTTAAAAATTATAATGATTTACCTCAAATTTGTCAATTAAAAATCCAGCTTAGACAGTTCAATTTAAATGCTAATCTAAGTACGGAAATTTGTGAGTGATATAATGCACCTGAATTGGTCTGACAGACTATGAATATAATAATAAATTAGTTGGAGAGCAGCAAATAAAGCAATTGATGTCATTATGTAAATATGGTATGTGGCAGTAAGCATCATTACAAGAGGAAATGAGATTGCAGGAGAAGAGATCCATCCGGAGTACATTAGTAGTGATGTATAAATAAGAAGATGAATGATGATCATCTCAAATATCCCACCTCTTTTTTACTCGGAACATGAGTGTTGATGATCCTATGTCGTCTTTTGGCACTTGCAGCATAAATTGCATCTTCATCTTCATTGGAGCTGTCTTTACTTTCCCCCCCTGGTCTCCAACCTAAAATCCACAAACCATCAGTATCCGATCCAGTACAAAATATTTAACCTACTGCTCACTTGTTTCATCGTAAGGGAACTTTAATATAAAAGGAAAATGGTAAAAAAATCACTCCTTGTTTAGTACCCAATAAACGCAGAATACTAGAACATGGACCAAACTACAGAGTTTCAAAATGCGAACAGGAAGCGGAAAATTTCTAATGTTCCTGTTCAGTGACATTGTTAACATTAAGAGAGAAAAAAAACAAAAAATAGAAAGAAAGCATTCATCTGTGAATGGTGTATAAAACTTGGTATATATGTTTATGCATGTCAACAATACTTCTGAAACAGAACCACATATTATAGGGGGAAAAACATTGAAAAGGTCGATCTGTGAGAGACTTCAAGCAAGAAACATAATATCTAATCTGAAGCAAATAAATGGAACATAATTAGGATGGGCCTCATCTTCAACACTCGGGATAGTGCCAGGAGAAGGAAATAAGCAGTAAAACATCTAAAACAAAATGTGGTTTGAAAAGTGCATGTAAATAATACCGGAACAATAGGACATGATGATCACGACCATTATGAAATATTTAGGCTGTG